>VZTA01028490.1:158088-225761 GCA_013398855.1 Mohoua ochrocephala
GCCGGAGCCTCATCGGAGCTACGCCGCCGCTGCCACTTGGAAATCGCGCCCAGCCTGCCGCGGAGGCCATGCAAACGCACCGCGCAGTTCGCAACACGCACCTTCCATCTACCAGACACATAGCTGGGGTTCTGTGGCAATGCCGTCCCCTGTCTTCTGTTTCTCTCTCTCTTTGTTTTCTCTCTCTGCTCCCTTTTCTTGTTTTCCCTCTTCCCTCCCTTTTGTAAAAACACTTAGTTGGTTTTCTTTTGTTTGTTTGTTTGTCTTTGGGTTTGTCTCTTTCATTTAATTTCAATAAATGGTTCTCAGATATAATATTGCCGGATTCGGGCTTGGTTTTTCATCAGAAAAGTCTATCTAAAGAACCCTTCCTGGTTTTCCCCTTTTATAGTGGAACGGGACAGACTGGTTTCTCCTTTTGGAAGTTATGTGAAACCAAGCACTAAAATGTGTTCGTATTAGCTTTAAATGGACCGTTATCTTAATTATTTTCATCTATAGGTTTTAACTAATTGAATTGGAAATCCTTACATTTAGTTGGAATTTTGTACAGGCTTACATTTCTTTTCTGAAATTCATCAGCCTGATATTTAGGTACTTCTTTGGGTATCTGGAGAGAAATGTAGAAATTGTATGTACACTTGCTTCAGAACTATACAAAAGGTTTGTTTCCCTTTTTTGTCCCCTTAACCACATAGTATTTTTAATAACTGTGGAAGCAGTAAGATGTCCACTGGAAAACCTCTTCCTGGATAACATATGTTAAAATGGAATGCTTATTAATCAAAAGGACACAGAATAAATTTAAAAAGAAAAATTCAGGGTGCAGTGAGTGATTTTGTGAACAGGCTTCACACGAGGTTTCTATCTGGTTTAGATTTGATGGGGATGGGAATTTTTTAAATTGCACTATATCCTTAAAGATCATTAATATACGGCATATTATTTGGTCTTGGTGTATTTTCAACACTGAAACACCTAAAAATATTACTATTCTTGGAAATAACCTGGATACTGTTTAGTTAACATGACTGGTGCAGCATATGAGCCGACTACTGTTACTGTGTTTTCACTTTTACACTTTTCCTGTGGCTCTCATCCATTAGCCTCCTTGGTTTCCAGGCAATCCTGGTTCACTCTGTCCCAAACGAAATCTTGGTACATTGTTCCTTTCTGGTCCATTGCATCTCAAGACTATTCACAATCTTACTCATCTTGATATTCAAGTATAACATTATCTCAGTGTTAATGGTAATGATGGGCAAGTGAGAAACTCAAATCATTTATTTCACCTGTAATTACTTCTGTATTCTACTAGTCATATTTGGTTATAATGTTTTGCTTCACCATTGATTTCAAAAACAGTCCTGGAATTGTACAGATCAGATTGTACAGAATCCCTTTGTCCTCCTCTGTATAGATGACCTTTCTCATTCAGGCTGTTCTGTAGAGCTGCAGATGGATCAGTGAATAATTTCTGACATGCTGTTTTTTCACAACAATTTCAGACTTCTGGCTCCCTCAACATCTATGGCACTACTCAACATGTCATAACTTACTCATGAGATGTCTCATCTTGACACAAGATAGTCCTCAACACACACACACACACACACACACACATATTGTCTTGCACCTGTGGAAATTAATGTTAGGGAAAAGTACTATTTTTATTTAATTTTTTCTTCCTTTTTTGCTTGTAGGTTTTTTTGAGTTTTTTTTTTTNACAGGATCACTCAATAACTTGTACTTTCCTCTGTAATTTTTAAAGCTAGTTATGACTTTAGTAATTAGCACACTGAAATTTGACATAAAGTCTGCCTGCTTGATTTGTCCTGTTCTGTTATTCAGAACTTAGGACACTGCTGAAATTTGAGAAAATCTTCAAAGCTAAATTAAACTAAGTAAACAAATATTTTCAAAAGAAAACAGATACTTGACCTATTAGGTGCTGTAGGTATTAAACACCATACCATTTAAAACACAGTGGTGTTGATTCTTTCATATGTTCTTCAAGGAAAAAAATAATAGAAATATACTTTAGAAATTATCACGACCTATAAAACTGGTTTACATATTTGCACAGAAGCAATGGAGTACCACAACAGCATCAAAGTATATGTTATTTCCTATTTATTGCATCCTTTCTATTTTTAAGAACTTATAATAATGTCAGATATGAATTGTAACTTCATTGCTCAATCTATCAGTTGCTTTCTTAATTTACAAAATGTCAGCCTAAGTTTTCAGTGAAAGTTGATATTGCATCTAGATTTGAACTAGACAGACTTATAATGAAGCTGAAATGAGCAGAACTGTAACTGTGTGAATGAGTTGATTTAATAAGGTTAACATCTGTCACTTCCAGCAAGTTTAGCATTAAGACCCTACATATCAAGATACCTTTGCCAGGCTCAAGATTAGTTGTTAGTGAGAAATACCAACAGAAAATGTCAATGTCTTTGGCATCTGTTTCAAGTGGAAAAAAGTTCCCAAATGGTGTTATTTGTCTTTACTGGTGACATAATGGATATTGCAGGAAGGAGTAATATTTCTAAGGTACTTCAGCAATCGGTGTCCTAAGATTCGGAGAACTTCCAACATCACAAATTCAGGCCAAACTGGCTTGCAGTGCCTTTAGGAGAGGGTGTGAATACCAGGATAGTACTGTTTCCTTAAGGCCTCTGTGTAGCCACAAGATTGCATGTGTTTTAAAACAATTATTTTATTTTTTTCTTTCCTGTTCTCTTTACCTTTGTTCAACCTTGTTTTATGCAAACCCAGGAGAAATTATGATCCTCTATTGGTTTGATCTCTCCTGGCTCTACTTAATTTCTCCCTTGAAATGATAAAGGTACAAGACTGGAAAGGAGTCACGCAAGAGAGGATCTATAGCAAGCATTACATCTTCACTGTCTATTTGGTATTTTTTTTTTGTCAGATGTTGGTAATGCTTTCCTTTGTCTTCACTCACAAAATCCCAGTGACTGTGCCTCAGATGACACTTTCTGTATAAAAGGTACAACAAAGCATCTTCAGACACTGCTTTTATTTTAATACTATTCACAGTATAATGAAAGTTTTAGAAAAAAGACATTACATTTCCTGCAGCCTAACTACAGAAATCCTCTAACAATTGCATCATTCATTCCTTTTAAAGTCTAATCTAAGTTGACTTAGATTTCAACTTATATAACATAGGCAGTTTACTTCTTATCCTGCCCAGCCGTGGATGCTGTGGCTCAGACTTCATTTTGAGGGGTTTTTTTCCGCATTTTGCCAAATCTGTCCTTGAGATTGTGAACAGAGAACTCTCCACATGGAGGCTTAGTTCTAATTGCTGCAATGTCTCACATCTTCTTTTTGGCTGGCTTTCTGAGATCTGCTGGTTTATATATTCAGTAATACGTGAGTGCGAGTTGGCTGAGCTGAAGGGATAATGGCATGATAATCTAATGAGAATCTCTTCCCTGTTGCTAAGCAATATGATAGGAACTTCCCTTGCTAAATATAATCTATTCGAGTAATTAGAGAGAGATTCATGGCTGAGGCAGTTCAGTAGACTGTGTTTTCCTAGACATTCCTGTGACCCACAAGTGCTAATTGTAAGTCCTGTAAGTGTGCTGACTAACTTTTTTATACCTCCATACCTGACATTGGTGGGAAGGATTACATACAGAGGAAAAAAAATCAAAAGAAAATCATGCCCACAGAAATCTTCAGCCCAAAGTGATGCATTTGTAGTGTAGATTAATTTCCCAGATAAATGACTTCATTATTTATTTTTACAGCTGCATTTTAACATAAAACAAGATATCTACCCTCTAAAATCCTAAATAGGCTAACTCTGGAAACTTTTCTCCCTTCTGCAAATTCAGTGGCATATAAAACTAACAAAAAGAAATTTCCTCCTCAGAAAGCTGTTTTATTTCAGTCTGTAGTCTGCTCTTCGTAGAAACAGTTCAGAGAGCATGTGAACAAAACGATTTGAGTGAAAAGAAAAAAAGTAAAACCCAAAAAGATTAAAAAAAAGAAGATAAAAAGAAAAAAAGTGCATTGTTTTAAGCACTAAATTTCCTAGGCATAAAAGCAAATTGTATCTCATTACCACTGAATTTTATACATAAATATCCTTTGCGATTCTTAGGACACAAAACACTTTTCAGTATATCCTACTATAACATTTGGGTACTCACTGGGCATTATAAATATAGTGAGGAATAAACAGAAATAAATATTATCTGTCAAGCTTAGCTATGTATGCCTCACGGAATTATTAAAGTTTACTTGAAGTTTTATCTTAGTGAAAAGCACGCTTTGAAAGACATATGCCTTTGGATTCTTTTAGCAGGGTTTTGTACAGCTTGTGGATATTGCATCAATTATATTTATGCTTACAAATCCAATTTTGTTATTCTGTATTCTATCCAATATATTCATTTGTCATGTTAGATGCACTCTTTTTAGTTGAACCTGTCTAAGTTTGGAGTCCCCAGCATTATCATTTCCTGAGTATAGGAATGGTATCTTGACTGACTGGATTCACTTGATTCTCCACAATACATGAAATATTCTTAACTGGTCTTTTCAAAGGCTTTTTATAGAGATATTGCGTGGCCCACCTGATATACTCGAAGTAGAGTGTTTTCTAGCACTTTTTACGTCATTTTCTATACTTCACAGGAGAGCATGGATGTGTGAATCTGTCTAAAAATATATAGCTCTGTTTAAATTTTTATGGGGTAGCAATGGGATTCATTTTCAAATGGAGATTCTTTTTGAGTTGTTTGGTTATTTTTGTCCCCTTTTCCAGGTTTTTCTCCACTTTTTTTTCCTGAGAGATGAGATAAAACCAATACAATCTTTGTATTTCACATACTGACAAAATATTTGTTAAAGGAAGCTGCCTCTTGAAAGAACAGTCTATTTCCAAACCAAAGCCACTGTACACTCTTCATTCTGATGACTGATTTTATCACACAGAGCTGCTATGAAAATCTAACTGAAATTAACCTGTAGCACTGGAGTTACCATCTGACTCTTTAACGATATAGTACAGTCTTAATAGTACTATTGCTTGGTCAGCTTTGAGTAAGTTGAAATTGGAATTGAATAAGAATAGAAGATAAATTGTTATTGCAATATACCACAAGACACTGTCAACTGTATGACTTTTTTTTTTTTCCCCCCATTTCTGGTGTACACTGCATTTTATGGCCTGTAAAACGCACTTCAAGCTTTCATTGCATGAAAAATGATTTATCAGAAATTCAGGCAGAGAGAGACCAACACTGCTGTTAGAACACTACATGTTGCTATGATCAAATGAGAAATTACTGAATTAGGCTTATTTGGTGCCTTAGACTACCGTTACTTTTGTGTTAAATGCAAAGAAGCTACCTTGGTCTTAGGAAGTCCTTAACCCTCCAATTGCTGCCTGTATGGCATCTGCTTTAGACAAGTGACAGCCAGAGTACTTGCCTAGGTGAGCTGCTCATCTTACTGGTGGTACTGAGTAGTGGAACCGGTCAGGCATAAACACCTTCTGCCCTGGTGCCAATATTGTTGAACGTAGTCGAACAAATAGCATTTAATACTAAGTGATAATATTGAATGCCAATTGAAGACTTTTAAGTTTCTAAATATCAGAATGGAACTTAAAAAAAGGTTATATACTGATTAGTAATGATTTATAAGCAGTATATAATAATGATAATTTTGGTATCAATCCCCAGACAAGTACTGCTTTCAATGGATATTTCATTGTAGTTAAACTGATGCCAAAATTAGGTGATTAAACGTACTGAAAACTAATCCATGTTCAAATCATTGAAGGTGAGTTAGAACAAAGGTAGATAATAATAGATAAATAGCAAGAGGGGTTAATAAAGAGATGACAGAAGATTAAGTGAATAAAATTCCAGTGGGTGGTAAATAAATCGTTGGGATTAACTGTGGAAATTACTTTGAACAAACAGATTGGAAAAATGCACCAAAATCAGAGTGCATATAGGAGGAATAGTATTGTATATAATTTTGGGTTACATTATGGCAATGTAAAAAAAAAATTCTTCAATGAGTGGAGCAATCATTATCTCATATTGACTGACTGCAGCTGACCATGTAAATTGTCTCCTATCTAAGGAGAGAGATTTAAATGAAGACTGCAAATGTTGTATTGGTGTTTGTTAATAGCTTTCAATGATTTTTAATTTTGCTGATAATGGTGGCCATTAAAAATCTTTTCTGCTGGTGTTCATATATTACATGAAGTACAGGAAAAGCTAAGGTAGCAACAGTGGTACTAGATAAAGTTAAGCAAATTTGTTTGAACTCTGATATTCCTGCTCACTTTCTGTTTTACAAGAGAAGGCAGAAGCATCTGCTTCTGTACTTACTGCTTCCCTATATAGCCTAGGTCAATGGAATGTGTGAATAAATACATAAATAACTTAAACCCAAAGTCCTAAATGCAGCCTGTTAGCTGCCACTAAGGATATCCTCACCAACCGGACACGCTCCCTCAGTGTTGCACTGGCAGTACGAGGTGAGACACTTGGGTTCTTAGGCATATGGGACGTGCTAGAATGCAGAAAGGTGCAAAAGGAGGAGGTATAGCCAGAGATATGCCATTGACAGAGACCAGCCGTATCGACTCTTGGGAATGCATTTTGCATCATGGTTTTTTGCCATCCTTAGGGCTGTTGAAAATTTCAAGGGGTCTCTTAGGTGAGTTTGGCATTTTGGCACCCAACTAGAAGGGCAGATGGTAAAGTGAATTCATCCACTGTATGGAGATTTTACTATTGACAAGTGTTGATCTAGGTATATATTTATAGGGAAAAAAAAGAGTATTTGAAACAATATTGATTAAATAGAAAAAATTTGCTGACTTTTCCTATGGAAACATTTTTCTTAAATTGTGATACTTCCTGTATGCACAAAAGCATACTAATTTTTTTATTATATACTACCAATCCCTACATTTTCATAGGAGTAATAGTGTTCTTTGACTATAAACAGCCTGACTCTGATATCCATAGAAAAAATTGTGAGATATAAATAGATACATATAGATTCTATACTATGCCAGTCCATGGTATAAAAAAACAATGTTCTTAGGGATGTTTTCATGTATCACCTAGCAAAAATAGCCAATGAAAAAGAAAAATGAATCCATGCTGCATGAATAGCATCATCCCCTGTAATACTTCTACAAGGTAATATCAACTAATATTAATGACTCCTGGCCATGCACCTTCAGGGTGAAATCTTTTCCCTTGTTTAATAATTCAGATGACAAAAAGGTCAAATGCCTGTTATTAACACATAATAGAAGAGGTAAACTTAATTTTTTTAGTTCATTGGAAAATGTTCTTCCCTTAGAGCTTTGTTTACTCATAAGCTCCTCAACAATTAAAAACCTTAATACAATTTAAGTTTTCAAAAAATCTGTAGCTTACTCGCTGTTAATATTAGCACATTTTTGACATCCTTTCTAATGTACTTTTTGTTGTACACTATTATTTCCTGTAGGCTTCTGTCCTATGAATGGCAACTTTGAAAAAAAAAAAGTTATTTAAATTATCCTTGGATTTAAACAGTTAAAGCAATTCTTTGCAATATATTTTTATCCTTAGAAAAAGAGGACCCAACATTTCTATTTTTTTTTTTTCTCCTAGAGTCCTTCTTCTTTTTTCAAAAAAAAAACCCCAAACTCCCCACCCTTGTCTTTAGGATACTACAGTTAGCACTAAAATTCTTAAAACAAATGATATTGTATTGTTTCCCCATACATGTCTCATAATCTAAATTAGTAGATATTTTCTATGTATTTAATATACCTGGAACCACACTCTGCCCAAGTGGCATGCTTGAACAAAAGCTACACTTGTGAAGCTATTTCAATTAAATTAAATTTTTAAGACATTTTAAGATATCCTTTCATAGTCTGTAGTTAGATAACTGCATACATAAAAGTGTACTCTGGGGGTAAGTAGTGTGCTAACAGAACATTACCTGATTTGTTTTTATATTCCTAATGGTTTAGGGAAAAAAGGCAAAATGCCCATGTATATAATGAAACTGAAACAGAGGATCTGACAAATAGCTTAATTAGCAATATTGAGCTGTTCTCCTACTAACCATAATAGCAGTATATTAAAATAATCCGTCTTTCTCCATATCAAAAACAGAACACTAATATATTTGGAATAATTCCTTAGTTGCAGACTACTATAATAATACAAAAAAACCTGCTATATTTGGATGACTCAGTATAAAAGAAGCCACAGCTTATTCAAATCATATTACTAGTTTGTTAATTTTTTCTTGTATAGAGTTTTGAAGCCATTCCTGGCATTCCTGCCAGGGTGAAATCAGAATCATAGAAGGGGTAGAAGTTCTGTGACTTATAGGGAATAAGAGGATGTTTCAGAGATCTGGGAAATTAATACCTTAAAGGAACAAAATATAAAAGTTGACAAAAATCCACGTCTTATCTAGTGATGCAAAAGTTTACAGATATAACTTTACATAAAAGTGGCAAACTGGCAGGAGCTATGGGTAGCGATGACCAGATACCAACAGAGAAAAGTTTCATGCTAGATATTTGGATTTTGCCTCCCAACATACAGATGCATTCAACATGCAGGAAACCTTCAGTTTAGAAATAACAGGAGAGTGAATACTGAAAAAGTTCAAAACATACTTACTTTTTCTTTCCTAATTGATATTCACTTTTGCCATCCACTTCTGGGAAGCTGTAGAAAAACCAACTGCACCAATACCCCTTTCATATATCTGATGAGAGCAAACATGAATCAGAATACATAAAAAAACAAGTGTTAGCAGCTAGTGTTGGCATTATATGTTATCATTAATGTAGATCTTCATCTCAGAAATCTGTTTCAAGATGTGCATTTGTATTTATGTTAAGTCCTTTCTTCCTCTTTTAAATTTTAGCAGAGTCGTTATTTGTTTACTAATTATGCTATTTCTTTACCATACAATGTGGTGATTTGATGTTTTGGTATTTGTGCAATTTTTCCATCATTGCTGATCAGAGAAGTTGTATAGATGTGTCACCAAATATTTTATTTAGATCTAATATAGTATAAAGCACATATATAGGAGACAAATTCTTGGGATAACTATATTTTAGTGTCCTGTGGGTTTTGTTTGGTTTTGGTTTTTTTTCTGGAATCTTAATTATACCAGTTTCCAGTGCAGCTTTGCCTTTCGTTTGGCACTGACATACTGATATTGCTGCTAGTGGGCTGTGCAATAAATCCGTGAAAAACCCGGTTTAATTGGGCGTTCTTATGTTGGCTTTTGTTTGTGATTTTTTTGCTTGTATTTATACTTAGTACTTTATAATTGCAATCAGTTAGGGCAGGATGTTTGTACACCTGTTTTATTTTCAGTCAGTAGAGGCTGTCGTACAGAATAAGACCGTAATTCCCAAGAAAAGACACACGAAACAGAATTGAAAAGCATTGCTAAGATTCAACATTTTCATATCATGCAGTCTGGGGAGAGATGCTAAGGACCAACAAATTTAACAGGCTGTGCGACAGAAGAAGGAAAAGAGAAGAGAAGGAAAAGGCTTGCTCTGCTTTAGGAAGAGGCATGATGAAAGACACCTGTAGATTTTAGAAGCAGTAGAAGAACATACTGTGTGGAATGAATAGTGTAAAATATTACTTAGTTATTATTTTTAGATGGAAATGAATATCAAATGCCAAATGAAACTGGAACTATTTGTATGACACACTTAGTATTTGAGAACAGCAGCCTGAATCCTGTCTGTGATTACATTTAATAATTCAAACTTGAGAAAAAATATTCTGTGGGAAACTAAATAAGAAATATATGGGCACTTAATGGGACCAGAAAGATTCAGACATAATTAGAGCTGGTTTTTAGATGTTGGTGGCAATATAGAGGGTTTTTCTTCACTGTGATTTTTACTCTTCCTTCTGCTGGCAGGCACTATGAAACTAAAACAAGATAAAAGCAACCTTTCTTCATCCCATGCACCAAACAGCCTATCACAGAAACTGGGTCTTACAGGGTAGTGATAAAATCGTTGCAATGTATTTCATACAGCCATAATGTTGCTATCAGGATGACTGATTTCCTTTCCTTGATGAAATTGCACAGATGAGTATAGTCACAGATTGAAACTTCAAGGGTTCCGGAGAGGCTGAAATCCTTCATGGCCTTCTCCAGGGTGATCTTGTGGTGGTCCCCAATGATTTGCTTGAGTCGTAACAGTTTTGTTGTTCTAGAACAACGATGTAGTTTGATTTGTGATGAAAAAAGTTTTGAGGATTTTGTTTCGTTTGCTTTGTTTGGTTGGTTTTGTTTGGTTTTGGGGTTTTTTGTGGGTTTGTTTTGTGTTTTGGGTTTTGTTTGGTTTGGTTTGGGTTTTTTTGGTTTGAGGCTTTTTGGGGTTTTTGGAGTTTTTTTTGTTTTGTTTTGGTTTTTTTACTTTGATCTCTGTTAGCTCTGAATGTTCATTGTTCTTTTTCTCTCTTCGGTCTTTGCTTCTTCACACACTTCAAAACTGATCACCAATCTTCCAGCATTCTAGGTCGTGCCTGTGCAACAGAGAGCATGTGGTTTTCCGGAGGGATCTTTCCGTGCCATAATGACTATGACGTGTCATAGTGAGATGACAGAGGTGTTACAGTTGGATTGTTTTCCTATATGAAGACTGCCTTGGGGGACTTCATTTATTTCAGACATGGTTATATTTCTTGTGAGACGAGTAGAACTGCTTTTGATGATTTCTCAGTATTGATTAAAGATTGTTTTTTCAAGTGCTTCTATTTCCTTCAGCCTCTGATCAGAAGCTGATGTGCAAGCGGGCCAGAACAGGTTTTGTAAGCCTATCACTATATTCTGTTTTCCAGTCTCTTGAAAGGCTTACTTTTTCCTTTTGTTTTCATATTTTCATGCTGAATGCCACTTCTCCTCAGTTTTACCCTTTTATATATTCTTTTTCTCTGGCAATAAGCTAGGCATATTCTTCTTTTTGTCCATCCGGTCACAGAAAGCATCCTGATATACAGCCATTCTTACCGTCATCTTTGAACTTTTAGACTCCCAATTTCATAAAGAATGGATTTACTTTACAACCTTCAGAGTTTAAGAGTAAAGACTCAAAATTCTCCAATATCCAGATATTACATCTTTCTTCACATGTCATGAAACGTGTTTTGAAAATAGAATTTGCTCGTGACTGCACTAGAACTATTACAGGATCAAATATTGGAAAGCTGTTTTGTGTAATAAAGGGGCTTTTTACTGGAGTGCGGATTGTAAAATAAGGGATTGATTTTTTTCTATCTTTGCATATTTAAACCTGAAATTTATCCAGAATTTAAGTGGTTAATAACACAGACTGTTTGAAATGCTTTCTGTATCAATTTATAAAAACTGCAAATTTAAATTTCTCTGCTAAAATATATAACATATATATTTCTGCCAATACAAATATATAATTATTATGTTTCTCATATCATCAGGCAAAGTTAGCAGGGAGTAATATGAGGAAAGTCATCAAGTCTTTGTTTAAGTTTATAAAATGTGTACCCTTGTTTGTTTGATTTATGCGCACACACTGACCAACAGATTGCATCCTTATTTCACAGTAATTCACATTAATTCCAACTCTCACTGAGTTGGAGGAAGTACAAATCCCTCAAGCACTTTGTCTCCCAGGAGGTGTACTGATTCCTGCAGCTGGTCAGCTCTGGCAGTCTGGAGAGGCAGAAGGTAGGCTGAGTCCCCAAGGAAGTCATTCTGTCTCTCAAGGAATTTGCAAGTGGACTCACAATGTAGAAAAAAGCATTACAGTCAAGTCTTGATTCAGTTATCTCAGGCTTCCTGTGCAGCCTTGGGCAAGTCATTCAGTTTCTGTCTTCTTCAGTACAAGATCTGTAATACACAGAGTGTCTAAGCCTTTCTCATGTATTTTTGGTTGTTATTGGTATAGTTTGAGTTGAGAGTCTCCTGTATATTTTGGTAACTTTCCTTTTGGAAAGATGGATAGGTAGGCAGATAATCCACCCAAAAGTAACCTTCAAAATATTGCTTCATAATCTTTCACTAACAAGATACTGATTGCAGCAGAATACTGACTCTCTGGTCCATATTGATTTTTAATACATTCTGATCTACCACTGCATGTCAAGAGTTGGTTTAAAGAAGGTCAAAGAGAGTTCAGTATTGCAGGGAAGATGACAGCTTTTGCCTAATCATTTTCTGATGAAATCTTTTTGTTTAAAATGTCCGAATTGTAATTTGTAGAAAAGTGATTTTGGAAGCTTGATAACAAAAAAACTTACTGATAATTTGTCACATACGAATAATGTCACAGTAATCAGTGTGGTTATTTTTTATTATAAAGTTTATTCATTCTTGATAGGTAAGTCGTCTTGCCATCCGAGTTCTCCACTTCCAGCCTTTCTTAGGTCCTCAGCCTTACAGTGCCTCTGTGTCTCTACCTGTCATCCCTGGCCATGGCATAAGGTTTGGCAGTCGGAGCTTTGGTTCAGTGACGGTAGGGAAGTTCCTCATTTGAGAATTTCGCCTTTACACCTTAGGAAGCACATCAGTTAGAAAGAAATTTTCAATTTTTAATATCAGTCATTCCATTTACTAACTGCAGTGCTGTAGTTTCCACCCTCAATCACTGACATGAAGTCAGATGAAAAATTTGTCACTTCAGTTCCTGATTTCCAAATATTTATGTTAAATACCAGTTCTCTTGCATACAAGGGTGCTAACATAATGAAAAAATCTAGCCAAAATCAATAAGGATATCTAAAATATAGTGACCTGCAAGTCTGCAGGTTTTCTCTCTTGGCACTCACTCATCTCTTTTACCTCAGAATCCTGTGTTGATATTGTATTGTTACTTATTCTCTTCCTCCAAAGGGTGAAGGCAGTTTTGTTTCTTCCATCCTTCATGCTGCCAACTGTCTGAGCTTTCACTCTATAAATGGGTGTAGTGGATTTGGCTGGGATGGAGTTAATTTTCTCCAGCTCAGATGGTGCTGGTTTAGATTTGCAGCTAAAACAGTGTTGGTAATGTGGGTGTTCTAGCTCTTGCTGAACAGCGTGCAGGATGTCAAGGCCATCTCTGTTTCTCACTCCGTCCCTTGGTGAACAACTGGTGTGTGCACCGGAGTTTGCAAGGGAACACAACCAGGGAGATGACCTGAACCAACCAAAGAGATATTCCACACCGTAAAATGTCATGTTCAGAAATAACATGCAGTATAGTGGAGTTCAGTGTCGTTAGCCATCATTTGCTCAGACACTGGCTGGGTATCAGTCTGGCTGTGGGAGGTGGTGAGTGATTGCCTTTGCATCACTTGTTTTATTTCTCTCTTCTTCTTCTACCAATCCTTCCTTTATTAAACAATGGTTCTCTTTATCCCCAAGTCTTCTTGCTTTTATACTTCCATTCCTCTTCCCACATCCTAATGGGCCTGAGGGAAGTGACTGAGCTGAGTTTCAAGCTTAGCTGCCTGCTGACGGTAAACCCACTTTAATGGGAAATCCAGATTCTGTTTCTTCATCTGCTTAAGGTTGTCAAAACTTAGACTTCTTACTTCCCAGGAACTTGATTTTATCTCTGTGGCCATTTGAAACAGAGACACATGCTGCTCCTGCTGAAGTTTTGCCACTGCCCAATGTTCCAATTTCAGTGAGCAATAAAGGATGCAAGAAAGAGGAAACACAACTCTAGTGTGTATTTTATAACATTGATATGAGGACCTTGAAACTCAGGTTTCCAATCCTTGCTCATAGGACTGATTAATTTTATATTAAACCTTCAGTGGGTGAAAAAAAGAAAATCTTTGAGATAGGAACTAGAACCTAAACCCGGATGCCCTAATTAGTAGATCTATGTGCTTCCCAGCATACCCTTAGCTCCTTTATGTATCTTTAGTCCTTAGCTCAGTATCCATGGTAGACTGTAGACTGTTGCAGCTGCTGGTGTTTATTGCAGTCTTTTACAAAATGTAGCTTTGACCAATATGGCAATTAGTAGAAATGATAAGTGGTGGCAACCTAGTCCCTAGTGAGTCATGTTCTTAGAATAACTATTAAATCAGACCTGTCAAGAGACTTAGGAGGAAGAATACTTAATTTCTGTTTCCTAATTAGATTTAGCTTTTCAGTTTAGGCCAGTCTTGTGCCTAACAAGAATGTAAACTCTAAGTATATAAACAATGTGTGTGTACAGGTATGCATGTGTGCAAGGCAGTAGAGTATAGCAAAATGGAGAGAGCAGAACATGAACCATGGGGGTTATTCATTTTCCAGATGATGCCAAGAAAACTATTGAGCTGCTATGCATCGGAAAATGTAAAAAAAACCTGAACAAACAAACAACAGTTGTTATCTATAGAATACTATCACTTTCTCCAGTGTGTTATTTTTTGTGCATATCCTGAGTTGCCACAGGTCCATCTCTGTGACTTTAGCTGAGGAATAGCTGGGGAAATCATCATTCAGGGAAACCACGCATTGCAAAATACTTTGTTTCAACCTGTTGCAGTGCTGAGCCTTATCCTAATGTAATCACCTTCTGTGCTTAATATAAGAGTAAAACAAGATTCAGGAAAAGACTAGAGATTTATGTAGTTCTGGGGAGGACCTACCTCAGTAATCCTCAAGGTAAATTCCACTTTTTCCACACCATAAAAGTGGTTCTAGTGGCGACTGCCGTAACTCCTGTTACGGCACACTTGGTTATTTACTGCAGGTACACTTGGTTATTTACTGCATAGCAGACAGGGTCAGACAAAACTGCTAGGGAGACCCTCCCACTGAGTCATGAGGTTCGGAAAAGACCCCCTTGTGTTCTCAGCTCCTTCTCAGAGGAGAGTTTCGATGCGGCTGGATCCGGACTTAGCCCCAGGCTTAGTCACTTGTATATCTCTAATGGATTATATATGTACAATCTGTCCTTTATGCCACTTAGCTAAGATTTCAAAGTTTCAGTGCACTTACTCCCAATTCACTTACTGAGTATCTGACATGATAAGGCTTCTCTCAGCCTCCAGGAATAACCTTGAGAGGTGCTTCTGCTGACGGGGGGAGATCCTGGCGCGCAGCTGCTGCCATGCAGGAAAGCTCAGCAGGCCCAGGGCTGCCCACTATTTATGGACTATGATGATTGACTTACAGGCTTATTTGCATACTGACTACAGATGTTAGTTTCTTCCAAACTTGGCTGGAGTTGGACATTAACCAGCACTGTGGTTAGGTGGGCACATTGCTCAAATTAGCCCTTGGCTGCTTATTGTCTTGTAACCCAAATACCCCCACTTTGAGCTGGATGCAGCCATCAAACCAGACACATCCATTATGACCACACTTCTAGTTACCACTTGAGCAGGGTGATGGGACATAAAGGTCACGTTAAGGAGAGTAAGGAGACCACACTGACACAATTTAGTATACAGGTATTTCCTAATCCTCAATTTATCCTTTTCAGGAGGGCTTATGAAGGCTCTGCTTCAACACGTGGTGGTGTATTATTTCCACCACATTCCAGGGAATGCAGTTCCAGGATGGGGATACCTCTCATGGTCCAAAGTCATACAATTTGGCAACACTGAATTAAGTTCATGCTCTCATGACTGCCTTAGTAACAAGAGTCGCAAAAAGGTGGAAACATTTGCTGTGTATCTTAGTGATAGTAATTCAAATGACATTTTTCCCCTGTCAATTAATTCAGTTTTTATGCATTGTGTAGAATAAAAAAGAAGACTCCAGAGAGGTAGTTAATGTTCTGAATCCAGATGATATTGGCTTCCACCTTCTCCTGTTGCAATTTCATAATCAATTGCTTAAATATTTGGAAGAATATTTCAATGATGCATTCTGAGCACTTGCATACTTTACACTATTTCCTAAATTTATTTTATCTAAATGAGAGCTTTAAATGAAAAAAAATCCTTTATTGATTCCATGTGTGCTGCAATGAATGGATGGAAACTCCACTAGGAAGGCATGACCAGGAAGGAATGTGAGGAGTGGGAGTTGTTGTTAATGTGAGAAAGCAGCTGGGGATGGATGTTGGGCCACATGAGAGCTCATGGGTTAGGATAGTGGGTGACTGGTACGGACAACAGTATTGTACATGTCTGCTACAATTTGCCTCATCAGGAAGAAGTAGATGAGGCCTTCTTCAGGTAATTTGAAAAAGCTGTGTGTTTTCAGGCCCTGCTCATCACGAGTGAGTTCCCTCATCCTGATAATTGCTGGAAAAGCAAAGCAAAAATAGCAGAGAGCAAGCAATCCAGGCTTCTTCAGTGCTGCAATGAGAACTTCCCAGTACAAATGCCCAAGGAGCTGATGAAGGGAGATGCTCTAATAAACTTCACACTTTCCAAAGAGCTGGTCAGGATTGTGAGGGTCTTGCCTGCAGCAACACAAGATAGCGGAGTTCAGAATATTCACAGGAGAAAAACAAATAGCAGGATCCCAAACTGAACATGGGATGAGTAGACTTGGCTTGCTCAGCTTGAGTGAATGGCATGGAATGTGACCATGGACAGAACAAGGCTGCAGGAGACCTGGTGGATTTTCAAGGAATATCTCCTCTGGGCTCAACAGCAGTCTGCCCTGATAAGCAGGAGGTCAGTCCAAATGTGGCAGGATATCGGCATGGATGAATAAAGAGCTCTTGAACAAACTCTATACACAAAAAGAAAGGATGCCAGAGGTGGGAATGAGATCAGGTGACCCAGGATGACTGTAGAGGTGCCATCTGAGCATGCAGGGCTGGGCTTAGGAAAACCAAAGCCCACTTGGAGTCTGGAGAGTGTTAATAAAAACAAGACAGGTTTATAGATGTACAATGGAGGGAAGACTAAGGGAAAAAGGTGGACGTGTTGGTGCATGAGGAAGGGAACGTGCTGACAGGGGACATGGAAAGGACTGAGGTATCAGATGCCTTCCTCACCTAGCTAGATAGAGCTGACAGGAGGAAAACTCACTTTCATTTTTTAGCATGCTTTATTTTTGTGGGTTTTTTTTCATTAAATTGCTTTTGCTTCTCTTTTATGTTTCTGTTAGATTTTAAATTGTGTATTAGAGCTGACATTATGCTTCGTTGTGTCAGACTGGGTCAATAAAATCTGTTGTTCTTGTTGCAGGTGTTTTTGTTTAGTAACCCTACAGAGAAAGCAAGTGTAAACAGCCTTGCCTGTGGTTTCTTTCTGATTTATCTAGAAATCTGAGCAATTTGTTAAACATGGGATATTATTTAATCAGCAGGGCAAATACTGTGTGGGCGTTACATTTTTCTTGAACTGCACATAATTGATATGGAAAAAGCAAAGTGAAACAGCATTGGCACTGCTGGATGAAACATTATTGGTTAGTGAATGGATGTGCCTCTTTTAAAGAACAAAAAGGATTGAGCTAACTCAGTTATGTGAAAACCTTATTATGTGAAAAAGTTTTAACCTATCATTAATACACAAGATTAGCATTATTAACATATTTTTCATTATCACTGATAATAAATTTTGTCTCTTCCTTATTTTCTGTATTATTCCTTGATGAGAGCACTTTGCTGGTAGCAAATATGTGCATAAGTATTCATTGTTAATTCTTATTGCCTCCTCATCAGCTGTATTTCTTTTTCATCTTCTGGTACAAAGGAAAAACATAAATAATTTTTCTTCTTCCAATTCTAGCATGGCAAGTACTGTATTTCATCTTAATGTGCTAGCATTTGGGAAAAAATGAAAAAAACCCACACCCCAGATGTTGTGGGTGGAAGATTGCTTTTCTTCTGGTTGAAATGAATTGATTGATTAAGGGCTTATCCAGTAATTTAGACAGTATAGCTTCTCTTGCTGAAACCATAGCATCAGCTCAGCACATTTTGTTTTATTTTTCTTTTAAGAAAGAAAGAATTTTTATTAGATGAGTTTTTAAATTGGGAAGAAATGGAAGAACTTTCTGGGCCATAATTTTTACTGAGTCTGATTGCCAGTGCCTGGCTAAACTTCTGCTTTTGTTGACTTATGGAATTCTATTACTGCAACCTATGAAATTTTGAATCCAAACAACTGTGAGTTTTGAAATTGCAAGGAGCAGATACTCGCTTCAGAAGTCTGGTTCTTCCTGGAGATAATACAGGGACAGGTATACTTCCATTACTGTGGAATTTCCCTTTGGAGACCTTGAGAAAATGGAGAAACACAGAAATTAAAAGTGAGAAATATAATTTACTAAGAATCACTTTAGCTGATGTAAAATTGTATAGTTTACGCTCAGTTTGCAGTAATTTAGAAAAACGTGAGGAGGAAGAACGTTCTCATAGCAGAGAATTTTTTTCCACTAATTAAAAAAATACATGAGAGAAATAGTGTTAGCTAATTGGTGTATGCATGTAATTAATGAATTTGTTGTAAATGTGGATTGTATTTCCACTATTCAAATATTTTCTCTGTTTGACTGTCATTTTCAAACCCTAAACTCTAGTCCCAGAGCACATGCGGTCACTTTATTTTCTAGAGCTAAAGTTAAATAAAAATACATCCTTAGGGAAAAAAAGCTTCTTAACGTGTAATGATGAAGAATTTGAGAGGAATTGGTGTTGCTGGGCTTCTCTCATGATGGACAAATTAGAGAAGACATTGAAGTTGTCTGTATTGCTTTTGTGAATATTTAAAATGAGGTTTTCATTTGGCACACATTTCCAAATGTAAAACAAAGCTTAGTTTACCTCATTTTAATAACATTAATTAAGAATTGTTTTCATTTTAAAGGTAATGATATTGAGCTAATAAACTTTCAAGTAAAATTCTTTTGAGAAATCACTGTCTTGTAGAAGAGGAGAACTTTGGATTTCCCTCTGTTATATGCTGGTGTGCAGCAGTCTGAATCAGTCCTCTGCCAGCTGATGTCAAGCCATGAACATGCCGAAAGTGATCCTTCACTAACACAGGCCTACATAAGATGTTCAGTCAGGAGCCTTGAGAGCTTGTGCATTATAGCCTTAAAAACTGTAGGCTCATGTTGTCACTTTAATATTAAGAATTGTAAATATAAATATTTTTAATTTGCAAAGCTTAACATATTATTTAAAATAAATTTATCAAGTGTATTAATTGTACTTAATAAAATTAGAACATGTAAGTAAACACAATTTATAACTAAAAAGGAAATGATTAAGATTGCAAAACATTAACATTCTATAAATTCGAGATGAGAAACCTATAGACTAATGGTTGGAGTTTGTTGCATTGGTGATTTTCTCATTAAGGCTTTGCAGAAGAACCATCATTGTGGACTAAATAATACCAAACAAATTAGTTTTATAATTAATTGGACAAAGGTATTTTACGTGAAGAGTTTCTATGAATTGACTATAGAGACTGAACAAGTTTTTACTGTGATCATCAAGAGATCCTGAATTTTACAGTGTAGCTATGGTAAAGTAATTTATAGTACTCTGTGATCAGGTGGTGTCCTCATAGCTACTCCATTGACAGCTTCAGGTATTTAGCTTTTCAGTTAACAATATAAATGTCTTTTGGAGTGCCAATAAATACCAGCAAATCCCTGAAAAGGTCGGACTGTAATTCAAATACCCCTCTACTGCTAATGGCTTCTCAAGGTTTTGTGTGAATGCTTTAAAACCAACAGCATTCTATCAGGCTTCTGAAACTTTTTTGTTTAATATAAGCCTCTCACATATATATAGGTGTTTTTGTATTGCTATCACTTTATGAATGTTGCAATTTTTTATTACACAGTTTCACTATGTTAAAAAAAATAGCGCCATTAAAAGATGGGAAGACAGAATAAAAAGAGGCTGCGCTAACAAACGAGAAAATGAATGTCCCTTGACCAGACAGCACCCTCTGTGCTGCTGCAGAAATTGTTTCTGAAATATAGAGATTCATCCTCGCCTCCTGGCTTCCTGTTAGTCCTTCCACAATTTTTGTTGGTATGTGCTCCATGCTAGAGTTGGAAATAACATTTTGAGACTTTATCTTTAAATAGTCTGGTTGCCTTGGTCTTGAATAGTCTACATTTCTTGGGGTGTTTTTTTTTTTTTTTTTTTTTTTTTTTTTTTTTTTTTTGTTCTTTCCATCAGAAGAGAATAAATACACATCCAGACACATTAAATATGTGTTAAATTATATAAATACATAGATATTTAAAGACAATAGGTAGCAATATAGTGTAAAACCAGCAGAGACATAACCTTCCATGCTTTTCTTGCCCATTCCAACTGCATTTCTAAAAGACTATATATACACAGCTTTGAGTTAGCTTATAATTACTTTGGAAGTAAATTTAAATTAGAAAATAAAACACCATCCTTAACACATTTCAAAAATTAGCCAGTGGTTGTAATTTATGTTTTTTTCAAAGATATCTTTTATAAGCTATTAATAACTAAGTCATCTCTTCACTTGGTAGCTTTTATTTAATCAATGATTACATAGTTAGTGAGGATGCATCAGCCCGGGAAAATAAATAGCTAATCAAAAGGATATTTGTTTCCACATTTTGTTCATTATGAATTTTATATCAGGGACTTAGTGGACCAGAAAAGACAGATGAAGTACCTGCAAGCTTTCCCTTGATGTATCAACAAAGCTTCATCTGCCCTGGGGAGGATAAAAATCACTCAAACCTTGAGCTGATTCATTCATCGTACTATTTTCAGTAAGAAATAGCAATTATATGGCATCTTTCATGTTCTCAAGTCTAACATTTCAGTTATAAAATTTACAAAAACAGCCTACCTATTAGCTTAAACAGGTTTAAATCCAGTGTGATTTTGTTCCGTCCCTAGTGCCTGTGTAATGTCTACCTGAATTTTTACAAATTATTTAAATAGTGAGTACTGTTCCATGTGTTAGGTGATCCTACATCTGTTGAGCTGAAATTATGGTTATTAACTATATATTGTTGGTGGCGTATAGGAATGTTGTTTCAATGCTAGTTTCTTACCTCTTGCACATGGCTGTGGCACTTTGTCATGTTGGTAAACTTGTATTTAAAATAACATTGCCAAGGCTATTTTTTTGTTGTTGTTGTTGGAGCTAAATGAAGAATTATTTGCAGACTCTCTCTCTGTTTGGTGTGAGTAGCATTTCATGAGATTAGTGCTTACTATTGCCTAGTTGCTTATATGGCCCTATCTAAAACCATTTCTTACACTCTCAGAGATTTAAATCAGGGTGGTCTTTACAGTTGCAGGGGATGAATCTGCACATGGATACGTGCTTCTGCCACGGGTGTCAGTGGGTGTGAAGTCCTGCAGTGGCATCTCCTTTCTTTTCCTTTTCCTTTTCCTTTTCCTTTTCCTTTTCCTTTTCCTTTTCCTTTTCCTCTTTGCAGAAGTCATGACCCAAGTATGGTCCCTTGTACTGGTCACAGGCATACCAGAGATGAATTATGTCTGAGAATTGGTATCAAAAATAGATTTTTATTGGGAAAAGCACTTTTGATAAATTAATTCCAAAATTTGACTTTTTTTTCCTAGGAATGAGACAGTATTTTTTCTTCAAAATTGTGTTTCTTAAAAAAATGGAACATCACAATACTATATGTTTTACACATTAGTATGTGAAGCTGCTACTAACTAATATGGTACCACTCTATTAATTGCACAATTAAATTATTATTTTCCTTGTTAAAAGCAATATATATTTAATATTAGTTGAAAAACTGTGGTAACAGCCTATAATCTATTTGGAGAAAGTGCATTTCCTAAAAATCAATGTTTTGAAATTTTTATGTGACATCCAATAGTGGTTTTCCTGAACTGAATTTATTACAAGATAGTTCTGAAACCCAAATGAGTAATTTTTACCTTATTCAGAAAAATAAAGCAGTGTATGGTACATAAATAAATAGTAATCATTTTAGATATATGTAAGAAGTGAAAAATTATTTCATAGAATAACTCAGGCAGGAATCGACTTTGAAAGCCCCCAGTCAAACCTCCTGCTCGAAGCAGGAATAACTGGGGGGTCAGACAAGGTTTCTGAGGGCCCAGGTGCATCTTGAAAATCCCCCAGCATGAATCACACCATCTCTCTGGTCAACCAGTTTCAACATGAAGCCTGTTTGGTTTGTTGCTTTAAGGCAAAGACTTATTTGTTTTTTTTTTTTTTTTTACTGCTGCTAATAGCATAACAAAATAAATTTCAGAAAAACATCTACTTATAGTATAGTAAGACATGGACACAGGCATGTGAATTACTAGGAAGTTAACTGGAATGAGACTTTCTTATGACCTAGAGGCCCTTTTGATATGCACATAAAATTTTTTGGGGGTTGTTTGCCTTTTAAAAGTTTTTGTCCTTTTCAACTAGGAGCTAATTCATTCATCCTCAAAATTTTATTACTCAACTAATTCTTTAAAACATTTTTCTCTATATATTGACTTAGACCAGAACTTTCACTGACTGTCAAAATGAGATCAGTCCCTTATTTCTGCTTTATTTTATCATCATTGAATGCGGTGAATCTGAGCCTCGATAAAAAAAGAAATACCAAAAGAGTAAAGAAGTTTTAAAGCAGGTGGATATTTTTTTGTCTGAAAATGAAGAAACAGTCATAAAATCGCCCATATTTTTAGAACTATTGACAAAATTATAGTTATGATTTTGTTTTGTTTTAACATATTTTAAGTATATTAATTTTTCGAGTGTAGCTTCCTTTATTACATGTATTTAAAATCAAATTAAATCACAACATGGGAAAACACTGATGCATTAGAGTGTTACTTACTTTCTAACGAATAAATAGGATAATGGATTTTTGTCTGTGCCTCTTGTGTACTTTGTTTCCTTCTCCTCATGTGCAGTACTCAGGTAAAAAGTTTCTAATAAAACATAATCAAGTATATTGAAATATGAGGAAACTAACAAACATTTTAATATTTAAGCAGCATTTTTTAAAATCTTTTTTTTGAAAGCAATTGCAATTCAGTGAAACATTTTAGGGGTGCAAGTACGTAACATCAAAGGACTGATTAGTTTTGTTATTTTTTCTGTCGTGCCTTTGAGATATTTCTGTAAAAGCTTAGCAAAAGAAAGAGTTGTTTTAAAAATATAATTGAATTGCAAGGTCTTCAGCAGAAAGTTTTTAAAAGCTTGCAGACCTCCTAATACTTTGGTTCTCTTATGTATTTTTTGTATAATTAACATGTGATTTCTTATTCACAAGATTGCAAATGTGAATTGTGATGTTTTAAAATATTTTGAATATGTATGACATCTTAATAGTCTAAAATTAACAATTTTAGTCCATCTGACAGAAACCACAAAGTTTTATAGAACTTCTTATCCAGCTTTTGTTAATATTAGCAAGTATAAATGTGTTGTCAACTGCTATAGATGAGAGAGGTTCCCCCAGACAGGGATGATAAAATCTGTGAATTGTATTATGCCATGACAATTTAATTGTTTCAGCTTTATTTAATTTTGTAAATTTATTAGTATAGGACATGTCAGTTGATTTTTTTCCCCTTGCATTTTGAGTAATTTTTAAAATAGAACCTCTAAAAGGCCACATTTATGGTTTCAGGGTTTTCTCTTACTAGGTATTTTGTACATGCCAAAGTGCTCTAGTGGAAAACACTGAACTAAAGTACATGTCATATCCTGGTGTGGCTTATTGTTACTTTGCATAGGAAATGCACAAATCAGAATAGGAAAGCAAAAGTAATTTTTAAAATTCTTGATAATAATGTATTATTATAATAATATTCAAATAAGTAAATGGATACAGAGGTGACTCACATTAAAAATTTAGTTTTCATGAACTCCCACGTTTTTATTTGTTTTTAGTAAGTTTCCATTGCCATTTGTTTTGATTCTTCCTGTTGATTACAAAGAGTAAGTCAAGGGCCTGCAGATGCTCTTTCCTTCTTTTCAGTTACTCTTGCTAAACTTTGATTTTCCTAAGAGCAATGAGATTTTCTCATGTAGTTCTTGGATACTTCTAAAAAGATTTGAGAGCTTTTTAGTAGTTCTTGTTGAAAAAAGACATTTTTTCAGGTTTTTTTTTTGTAGACGGGAAGGAAGAATTGATGTGGAAGGAATATAATCTTATTTCTTTTTACTCCTCCTTGCCTTTCCTTATTGTTTATTTTCTAGTGTATTTGAAACAATACAAAAAGGGATGAGATGGAAGCTTTTTTTAAAAGTTATTTTTCATTACTTTTTTTATTCCCAGATAATAAATTTTCATTGCATAGACTTCCCATTTGAGAAGGTGAAGGGTGCAAACTAATAAATTGGCATAGATTTGATGGAGATCTGTCCAGTATCCAGAAATCAGCTCTGTGCCTTTGGAAGAGCTGCTCTCAGCCCAAAGGGGAGCAGTGCCTGCACACTGACACTACAATGGTACAGAAGGTTGGAGGCTGCTGTCTCAGGCCCACGCTCTGTTTAAGGTCCATAGCTTAACTTACCATTTGATTTGTAGTTGAGGTTGAACAAAGAATTTTTTAACCCCAGTCGCTTTTTCACCATGGCTCAGTGAGCGTATTTCTGTTTGATTAAACGTATAAATTAAAGCTGAGTCTAGAAGTGTCCAGGTGTCAAGAACTGAAAGGACATTTTTAATCTTGTTTCTCAGTAAAATTAGCTTGGGGCGTTCTTTTCTAAAGATAAATAAATTTAGATTAAAACCAAAACAAATACTGGGGTTTTATATATATATATATATATATATAACAGCAAACAGATTGCTTTTTGTTCTTCTAAGACATGGAGAAGAATGCAAAGGATTCAGTTTAGACTTAAAGATCAAAGTCCGTTGAGGTGGTGGGAAAGAGGGATCTTGCTGTTCTTTCAGTATCTGTAATAATCTGCTAAATGTATGTTCTAGTGCAAAGTATCACATTTCATTGATTTCACTTTTTGTGTATTTCAGTGTCTACTCTTTTTGGTTTTTTGGTAATTCAGTGTGTACATTTGAAATAGCAGTGTTGCTTAGATATGCAGTGTAATTATGAACCTTTTATCTTGGTGTTATCGACTGCCAGGTTAAAAGCTTTCATAGGTGCCAGGGGTCAATGCAATCAGTTATTTCTGCATTTCCAGCCTAATAACACTTCGTGAAAGGCTACAAGAAAAATACTGCAAAAGCAAATGATCAAGACCTTTATAGAACTTGGTACTATAATAGGTGGAAGTCTTGGTCTTGTACTGATTACTTGGTAAGAGACACCACGTAATAATGAAACAGTACTAAAACCTGATGGAAAACTCTCTGTGTGAAATCTATTGGTGTTGACATTGCATGATAAAGTACTCTGGGTCAGGAATTTACTTGCTGCACAGAAAACAGGAAAACTACTATCTTCCTCACCACACCCCCAATTTTTGTGTGGTTAGTCATGTTTCATCAACTATTTAATTCCGCCTACATTGTTTGTAACAAAATAGAAAAGGAACAAGATGTTTCTTGATTCTCTTGAATTCTCTTAAAGCTGTGACCTTTTATCAGTGATTATAATTCTATTTGAAAGAAGAAATTATCAAGAGAAACACAGTTTAGTCCCACAATACAGTAGCAGCCATGTAAAAATTAATATTGACAAAGACAACTATTACCTTTGTTGAGTAGAAATTTAATTTCCTACTCTCTATGAAAATTACTTAAACATATGCAAGCTTATCAATTACTTTTATGTCCTTGGGACTACAGTGTTGTTCTCCAAAACATTTTTGCTAAATGACGACCTACATGTTTTGAATAGCTAGCTGTGTGAAAGAAATGCTTTTTTTGCCTGACCTTATTTATTTATTTACATTTATTTATTTACATCAGAAGACATTAATGGATGTGATAGCATCATATGATGTTCTGCTTTCATTCTTTATTTGGATTTTATTTGAAATAACTTCAGAGAATAACCCTATAAAGTAGGTGGTGTTTTTATGATTTTTCAATAATCAGATATTTAGCAGAGGTAGGTATAGAATTTAATTATTACCATTTGTTGTGTATATTGAAGGAGACATGAAAGCTGAAACTATTCTCCTAAAAAAAAATTACGTCTACTTTGAAGAATGCAAGTGTTGGAAAATTACATTTCGAAAGCAAATGAAATATATTTTTATATGTGTCCCAAGTCTTAGATTTAGTAAATTGAAAATATTAACATTTCCAATTAAAATTTTAATTGCAATATCACTTTTTAATGGGAAACAATACATTTCCATTATGTTGATTTTAATGGACAATTTTGCTTTATAAAAAACCCTTAGGGGTGAAAAATAGATTTTTTTAAAAAGAATAATTTCCTGGTACTAATTTAATTTCTGATGCATAGAAAGGGATATTTAAAAAAATAAATAAATTTTCTGAACTGTTTCTTATTAGCAGTGTTCTTGGGCAGTTCCCACCACAGAATGTTAATGGAATTCTAAGGGTTCATAGAACATCCTGGGTTGGAAGGAATCTGCAAGGATCCTTGAAGTTGAACTTTAAAATGTAAGAAAAATGGATATTGACCACTTTTAGACTCTTTTAATTTAGATGTTGCAGACCATTTCAGGATGAGAGTGTGTTTTTATAACACAGTCTTAGAATTAGAAGTCGTGAGCTGAGCAGAGATCTGCAGTTTTGTTGTTTGTTTTGGATGGTAGTTTAGCTTGTTGCCTTTTCCTGGTCTTAAAATTCAGAGCCAGACACGGTTAAAGGGAAAAGGGGTTTTTACCTCAGTATTTATTCAGGATCCTTGGTGCACCACACCGTCCGAGTGGAGTGCGCCGAAGTGCACACGGGAATGCGCACCCCGGGATGCCCCCACCGGAATGCACCCACCCGATAGATTGTGTATACAACTTATAGGCCTTGCAAATTAGCACATCTATCAAAGATTCCCCAATGAGAGACTTGAATGAATCCCCCATTCTGAGGAGTCTCCCCCCTGGACGGGCCCATCTTAGTTTACAGGATGTGTTCTAGAGAGGACCTTGGTGTCTGGGGCTTTCTGTCCCTTAGACACGAGGCTTCCAGGATGTTTGGTCTCCTGGCTTAACGGGACACGGGGTATCAGACTTAGGGAGTTACAAGTGTGTGGGCTAAAAGCACTAAGGATATATAAAAGCTAAATAAAGGCTATATAAAGGGGTATATAAAAGCGGTATATAAAAAGGCAAAAAATCATCCTGGCATCAAGCTGACCCCAGTAGCTGTGGTAGTTGCCACATTTCTCTCAGCATGGAGAAGACAGTGGGTGTTAGGAGAGGAGGTCTTATACGCTTATTCTTTATCACCTTAGGAATTTGCTGAAGAGTTATTTGAAAACATATTGTGTTCCATGGTCTGTGTGTACAGTGCTGACTCTATCCTGACAAGTAATTCTATAGGATGAGTTCTGTACAGAAGAAATAGCAATGCTTGAATAATGTGCAGTGATTTTTGTTTCTCCAAATATGTCAGATGACTTTCATAACCATGCTAAATACACACTGCATTTATCAACAAAGAAACTTCTTTGTATAAATATATTTACAAAACAACACATTTATTTATTTATTTATTTATTTGCTTATAAGTGTAAATCAAATATAAACATACAGTACATATTGTAACAAGCCCCATTTCCTCCTGTGATTTATTCATTCATCTCTAATGATTGATTTCCTGGTTCATGATTTGGGGATTATTAACAAGGTACAATAGGGGACGTATCAGATAATTTTCAGTTCATGTAGCAGAGAATATATGATTAAATATTCTCTAAATACTATAACACAATAACTAAAAGAGTATTGAGTTGCTACCTAGCTAAAGCATTTGATTCTAGTTAACTGTGAACTGCTTGTGAAGGGTTTCACACCACAAAGAGCCTTGAAGTTAGCTGGATACTGTATTCAACCCTTTCTTTTCCAAATTAGCGAATTAAATTACACTGAAGGCTAAGAATCTCTTAATTTCTTTGGAATACAAAGTGGTGATGTAGAATAAGATTAGATTTTAAACAGGGAAGATATGGAACTTTTGGATGATGAAGAGGAAGTCTTGAGAAAAAATCCACTCCCTTTGTTTTTAGCAAGGTGTTTTTCTTTACTATGCCTTTCAGCCCAGCATCTTTTCAGTGACTTCTTGGATAGAAAAAAAAATCTTGAAAATTACTTCTTGAAAAAGAAAATCTTTCCTTTCCATCACCTTCGAAGTCTGACCACGGGTCTTCATCCTGTGACAGGCAGGCATACTGCTTTTCCTAAGATAGCTGTAGCTCCATGCAGGGTGCCTGTATTATCTGGGATTCCCAGCACTGGCCAGCCTGAGCACCGTCGGTCTTTGAGCAGCCTTGTGCCGTGACTGTGCATTCATACATTACAAATGCGTAGCCTTCTGCTGTACTTTGATTACCCAGCAAGCTGTTTGTAGAATATCCTATATACAATAGTTTTACTGCAATTTAAGAACAGATTTTTCACTTGTAATGTTTGTCATAAAACTTTTTTCTTCTCATTCCTACCTGCTTTTATAACTCTGGAGAAGAAAACAAGTTTGTAAAAGGCTAAACAGAATGAACTTGTAACCATCATGCATTTTATCATCTTATTCCTCATCTCCTTGAGCTGATTCTGTGACATCTGACAAACTCTATTGCCATAATAGAATATTGGTCTGTCTGTATTGCATTAGTGTGCACTGAGGATTTGAGTACAAAAAACATGGTTGCAAAACAGAAAGTCAAATTCATTTCAAGCTCTATTAAGCATATTGATCCCCTTTCCACCTTCATATTTGATGGAGTGAAAAAAGTGAAAGAGATGTCAGTTTAAAGTTTGATGGAATTACACAAATTGCTCAAACACCAACTTCAGCAAGTATATCAAAATAATGATAAAAAATGTCACTAAGTATTGCTTTTCATTAAATTGACCTCAGTATTTCTCAGATTTGGCAGAGTGAGCCAGGCGTGGACTTGAAGGCCAAGAATTCTATAACCTGAGAATTTTTAGGGTTAGAAGACACTGCTTAGAGAGGCATCTCTGAAATGGGAATTATGTGATTACTGTTTGTATCCATACCAGCACTTCTGATCACATAGATTTATACTATTTTAAAGGATATTCTATATTTCTCTGGAAATACATTAATCACATTTTTAGGTTGTCCCATTTGGAGAGTAGTGCATTTGGCAAGTGTGTAAGGACTGGGTATATATGAAATATATGAGTACCTGTAATATGGGAGAATATTTAAAATTAGACAAAAGTCAGAATACTTCTGCGCTTTCACATCCCAGAGGATGTGAGAGGACTCTTGCTTTTGCCTCCATGTATGCAGTATTTGGAGACTGGTGTCTAGCTCTTACAGAGACACTTTGGTTCTTCACAGAAAACACGGTTCAAGGAACAATACTCTGGATTACTTTAGAAGCCAAAGACATAGCTTGAATCCATTACTGTGAGACATGCTTTCGTCAGAGAGAGATTAATCCAATTTTGCCAACCTGCAAGGCACAAATAAAAGAACACTTGTTAAAAAGTAGATCTCTGCTTATAGAGAAAGATCTGATCTTGTTACTTAGCTTAGAGTCTGAAATGTAAGCCTTGCAGCAAAGCTGAAACCTGTTTAGAACATTTTCACTGAAGGGTTTTCATTGCCATAACTAGATTTGTTTCAAAATTAAACTATTCTTCAGGCACGGTTGTAAGAGACTCCATGAAAGCAGCCGCACTGGAACTTAAAATCGGTGATTCCTATTAAACGAGCGTTAAATGAGGATGCTATTTCTCTTTGTCTTAATGTTTTGCCATGCTATTTGAAATCAATTAAGGCAGCTATCTTGCAATTTAAAGTATGCTAATTAAAATACCATCCTCTATTTGCATCCATTTCTTTCCCAGAAGTGTCAGTTGCTGTAGAAAACTTTTTTTTTTTTTTTTTTAAAGCAGAACTAGAAGTGAAATTATAAGGGAGAAGCCATATTGATAGAAAATTTATTTGGGCAGGTGAAATCATTCATTACTGTAAGATCTGTGTGTTCGCTTGTACAGTTTTTACACAAGACAGTTTTCAGGGGAATGCTTCTAATTAAAGATAAGAAGGTTCTAAAAGAGTGAGAAAGAGGTACAGGACTCTTCTCAGTGGAATAAGCTGGGTATGTTTTTTTACTGAAAAAGCTTATATTGATATCATTGAATCACTAGGAGAGATTTGGTTTCAACATGTCAATACATAATGTTCTCAGAAACAAAACAGTCTGATGATGGAGTTAGTGAACAATACAGTAATGGTAGGCTGGATACTCTAAAACAGTTCTGGGACTAATCATGTGTGTGTAATCAACTGTGCAACCAAAGTGATTGCACAGTTACATTGTGTTTTAGAAGACACATTACCTTTGGGATAAATTGGGGAAAAAACCCAACAACTTGGGGGGAAAAAAAGAAAATATGTAAATTGCTATTCATTTTTTATTTCTTTTACATTTGAAATATTTGTTCAGATTTTGATTCTAACTCAAGGAGCAGGGGGTGGAATCTTTCTTTAGTCAGGCTAAACACAAAGGATGCTCTGTGGATCTCTGTTGTCCCGGTGTGGGACCCATAATGGGGTTTTTTTCAGTAAACAGATGGTATGAATTTTTCCATGTAAGCTCTATTAAGGGGAAGTATCTATAACAATTTTTCTATATACATTAAAACTGCAGTTACTTATTTTTAAGTTATCTATGAAACTAAGTGTCCAGAATAATTCTGCTGAGAAAATAGATTGAATATGCTCATAATATGACCTGCCCCCTAGACAGGGTAACTGAGGTTCTTGTCAATAGATTCCTTGAGGCAGATTAGAGTGAAATGCCACTGAACAACTGGTGTTTATATATATATATATATAAATATATGTCAGGTTAATTTTGGAATAATTTGGTTGCAATAGAAAGGAGATATGTAGCCATTTTGGTTATTATCCATAGAAATGTAAGAATATAAAAGTATAAAGATATCACCTAAGAAAATATATAAGGAAAAAAAAAGAGAAAGAAAGGGTGAGAATGGCTAGTGGAGAGGAAAGATGTCACCACACATGGATCCAGCGATGGGACTTGATTGTTGTACTTTCGGTGTCAGTTGCTCAATGTGGTGGTTGTGGTCTTGATCTGTTGGGGGTGGGTGAAGCCCCAGCAACACACAGTTCAGTGGGTTAATACACATTCAGGTTCTCCTGAGAACACCCAAGCACCTCTGCTGAGGGGAGAGTTTTACACTGTCTGATGCGGCCCTGGTGGAAGGACCCAGAAATGAGTCTTGGGGGTCTTTGATGGTTTATGGCTCCTTCTAATGACATGACAGCTCTTTGACCCTGATTAGTTGAGCCAGCTGTGCCTTCTCAGAAAAGATGAATATCTTCAGGCTTACATGATACCTCCTCAAGGTGGAGGGGGGAGAAAATTTGCACTATAAAAACCATTATGCCACCTTGCAGGATCTGCTTATCGGCCTTTTCCCGTACCTGGCTCAAAACCCAGCCTGTTGCGAAACAAAGGTCGGTTTGTCACGGTCATTCTCTGGTGCTAGGCGTGCACCCCCTCAGCCTTATGCAGATCAGAGGTTTTGCCAGCACACAGCCAAAGCTCTCCTCGTGCAAACCTGGCCTCAGCAAAGAGCCCACTCCTTTTGCAAATGGCTGGTTGTTTGAGTTATTAACGTGTAACATTTCAGTCTCTCGCTGACCATTATTCTTAAAAAAGAGGGAAGAGGCAGAAAACAAACAAACAAACAAACAAAAAAAAAGAAACAAAGATAAAAGGAAAAAAAAAACAACCAAAACCAAAAGAAATAATTTTTTTAAATCCCCAGTAGAATAATTTAGGAAAGCCACTGAATGAACCACTAAAACATTAGCCTAGCTGTTACAAAACCTTTATCTTCAGTGAGTAATACTAATTGAAGGAAACCAAAACACCTTAAAAGACAGTAGCTGTAAACTTTGGCTTCAAAGATGGTGGAGCTAGATAGATTATTTTCTTGTTACTTATTCGTACATTGCAATAAACTCTTTGAGTTATCCTAAAAGCATTTCAGGAACAGAGGAAGATAAAACTGTCTTTGCATTTCCTTGAACTTCAATTATTTCGCTATATGTTTCAACAAAAATTATAATAGTTTTGGGTTTTTGTGGTTCCAAATGGTACTGAGATTGGGAAGGAGACAAAATGAAAATTATCAGAATAAGTGGAAGATATTTTTGGGGTATGTAATGGAATTTATTAAAATTAACATGAGAAAGGAAAAAAAAAATCCTAATTAAGTCAGGATCATACTGGCAATTTAGGTACAACCTAGGAGATTAAACTACATTTTTCTATTTCATGTACTAGTGAGTATGGGGACAAATACAGGATGGTTAATGAGAACGTGTAAATGGAAATTACTCTGAATTTTGCTTACTCTTACAGAGTTTAATGTTCCCAGAGTAGGATGGAACAAGATAATTTCTAACCTACAATTATGCAATGAAATCTCAAGTCAAGTAAAATGGATTTATAATTAATTTATTAACATGGGGATGAAATAATTAATAGTAGAAAATACAGTACCTATGTTTAGGGGCAGGCAGAGAAGTGGTTTTAGTGATGATTGCTCCTGAATCCTACTAAAATGGCACTAGTTGAAGGAAAACATAAATACGTAGAAAATAAAATAAAACCCAATGCAACTTCACTGGAATATACATAATAACACATTAAACAACACACTTTGAGGCAGAAATATTCTCAAACCAGCATTGCCTATCCTAAAGGCCAATAATTGTTTCCCTTCCTCTGTAATGGCTTCTGGCTTTAACCGTGCAAGTGGACACCACACACACATGGTGTATGTACGGTAGACCCAGCAAATTTGATACTTTTGTTGGGTTTGCAGGGCCAGCTTTTGGTAAGGGGGACTACAGGGGTGGCTTCTGTGAGAAGAAGCTTCCTCATGTCCTGCAGAGCCAATGCCAGACAGCTCCAAGATGGACTCACATTGGAGAAATTCATGGAGAGACTGCAGGCTGAAGCAGAGGAGGGACTCCTCTCCCTGAGCAGGAGCAGAAACAACCTGTGATGAACTGACCATAACCCCCATTCCCATCTCCCTGCACTGCTGGGGGAGGAGGCAGAGCTGGGAAAGAGGGAGGGGTGGGGGGAAGATATTTTTAGGATTTATTTTATTTTTCACTATCCTGCTCTGATTTTATTAGTAATGAATTCAGTTAATATCCCCAAGCGGAGTGTGTTTTGCCCATGATGGTATTTTGGTGAGAGATGTCTCACGGATCTTAACTCATGAACCTTTGTTTTATTTCCTCTCCCCTGTCCAGTTGTGGAGGGGAGCGATAAAGTGGCTTTGGTGGGTGTCTGGCATCTAAGAGGGAACTGTCCTTAAGAGGATGTATGACTAGTTAAATTTGCAAAGAACTTAACACTGGGTTCCAGTAAGGACCTTGGCACAAAATGCATCAGTATGCTATTGAAATACATTCATGCTACAGAAATCTGGGAGCATATTAAAGCACAGGACTATTAAAAAGAACACAGAGGAAGAATTGCATGACCTTGAAGACTGAACTGATAGAAATGGGATAGTTTTAATAATAAATGTTCAAAATCGCATACTTTATTAGCCGTAAAGTGAAAATTGAAAACAACCATAGAAAATAAAATATTTGGATTATCAGTCACTAAGGGATAGGATGTGCTATCAGAGATATGCTAGGATATCCTGGCTGGTCTCCAATTGCCACTCCATGACATGCTGGGTCTCTGATGGGTTCTTTATAATACCCTGTTAGTCCCAAGCATCTGAAGTGGTGCTGGATGTCTACATTTAGGTGACTGAACTAATCCTTCAAAATTTTTCTGTCTGTCTTGTGGCAGATTTGACAGACTTACTTGCCTGTGTTGGCAAACCTAGAGCATCCTAAATGAACTAGACCGGTATGTTTCAGCAACTGGATCCTGCCTCTAGTAGCTGAAAAGGTCTGTAGGCATCAGTGACTGAGATCACTGGAATGGAATCATCATAATGGAAGTAAAGACCAAGCATGCAGGAAGATACCTACCTGAGGTATTTTATTCTCAGAGGAAATTTCACATGGATGATGATGATGATCGCACTTGTGACGGGCAGTGAAAAAGCTGAGTCACTGAAAAATGCACTGGTAACAGTCTAGAATGTGTTATGTTTTGGTTCCTATGAAAAGTTATGGTCCTTAAGAAAAACGAAGTCAAATTAATACAGGTTATTTCTTGCTACTTATTTCCAGAAGTTCTAGAAGACCATTAAAGTGATCAAGGTAATAGATCTTACCAGAAGACAATGGAAATGTAAACATAAATTACGTTTTGTCTCATGCATCAGAAGTAAAAACTCCAAAGAGAGGAATAATCTATTTAACCAAATTTCTGCAACTTAAGAAAAACTGTGCCTAAGCATGCTATAATTAAGTTTTTGCTAGAAATCAGTGGAAATCATGGAGCCACCAAATAAAGCAAGAATCGGAAGATTAAAATAATGAGAGAGGAAAAATACTACTGCTTTTTTTTGCATGCAGTTTGATTAACTTAAGAAAAGCTGACTGTAGTTACAGGAGCAGGAGCGGACACAAAATGTTTCTCACTATGTTCTGTATTGCTCTGAGACAGTGTAACAACCACTGTGGGTTGGAGAAGTACTTCTTTCCTTGATCAAATAATTCTGTGTCTGTGTCCTTGTATCGACTGTCCTTACAATTGCAGTGTTATTAATGTAGAGGTGTTAGTCAATCTTTATACTTACTTCAGACACCCATGCTTAAGAACTTTCTTATACTGTTTTCTATTGTTTTTTTCATGATGTAGTCATTTACTTTAAAATGCAGGTATTGGTTTCTTTCTCTGCAGCCAAACCTCATTTTCTGCAGCCCTCCACTTTAACAACTTGCAGAGCAGGAAGAGATTTTGATTTTGATTTTGACTAGATTTAGACAAAGCCTCTTCAGGCTCTGTTTTACAGTACATTACACCTACCAGCAGAATTAGTGTATAAACATTATAAATGCTGTTTAGAAATTTGTCTTTGTGCCATTTTGTGCTGAAAGCAGAGAGTACACTGTTGTGTTCAGTATTTTCCAAAAGCTAATTCAGACTGAAATTTTCATTATGCTTTTGGCATACAGAACAGATGGATTCCTAAAATGAAGTGCTAAATTAGCAATTAACATAAATTTATAAATATAATAATCTAAATGATAAAATATTTTAAAATGTGTAGAGGAATAAAATCCTAATACTAGCAAAGTAATTTCACAGATCAGCACGTAGTGGGATAAGACTTTGCTCACAGTCCATATGGACAAATAATTGAGTTTGATTCCTGCCCCTTAAATTTCTACAGACCAATTATATTGTTGTTAAGTATTTTCATTTTGATTACAAATGCCAAAAGCATTCTGAATTCTGCAGTAAAGTGACAGATCGGAATGATACAATGAGCAGACAGCCGAAGGGCCATGAGGGACAATTAGTGAATTTGTACATCACTTACCCAAATTTACAGTTTAAGTAATGAAACATAGTGTGTGCATTTCATCTTCGAATGCATATCTTCAGTAAGCATAAAAGCATCAATTTAACTTTCCTGTAAAAGGCTTAACAACTATAGAGGCAGTATAAAATTGAGCATGCGCATGGAAATTTTAGAATAAGCCTAAGCATTCACTTGCCTAATAGGTATCTCTCAGATACATTCCCATTGGGATCTTACACCTTCAAGTTTAGGAACTAGCATTTATCTGTCCCTCTGTCCTGCAGAAGTTAAGGAGCGGTCACCTCACTCCTTCTTAGCCTCCAATTCTGTTTTACACCCATTGACCACCCCTTTCTTTCAAATCATTGAACCAATTGACTTAACAAAGCTAAACTTGGGCCAGTTGCTTGTAACTCCTATGTAATACCAAATTCATTGGTTCTGAAGTAAAAAAAAAATCTTCTTTGAACTGTAAATATTCTATGTCATGGAAGATAGTATTGTTCCACACTCTCTGTTGATTTATAACTTCAGTCTATCCACAGTCATGACAATGTATCTGCTGTGTTTGCTGACAAATTATTCTGAGCTTCTGGACCAAATCCACCGAAATCTCTTCTCATTCTATAAATAATTCCCCATCACATCTTTATCATTTGATCAAGAGCTTCAGTGATTAGTACTCCATAAAGAAATACCACTTCTTATACTGTAAATAGGCAGTTTAATCTTCTAATTTCTCATTATACACATGGGATGGATTGTTTTTCCATTACTATGCATCCATCTTTCTAAACAACTTTTCCTATAAGAAACAAATAATGACTGACTTTTTTTCAAGATAGGATATGGAGAGAAGGAAACTAATGTCTAAATAATATGCTATACTTTTATTTAAAGGAGTTAGAGATGGCTAACATTCTATACTGGCTAAACAAATGAGTAAGTTGTTGTTGCCTACTGTAGTATGAAATGCACATGCTACCTGCTGTACCATTACATGCTGTAGCATCAATGCACACTGTATAGTTACATATATACATGAAAAAAATCTAAAAATGCAAGAGATACTAGCCTTAACGAACTGACCTTACCCATTAGCACATTTATGTATTAGATATGAAACTAAGCTAAGTGGGTTTTGCTGCATTTTTTTCCTAGCATATTGAAAGGGTGGTAGTACAATCCTTTTAAAATTGTAATAGGACAGCCTGTAAGCTTTAAATTGAAATAAAAGAGATTGAAAAGGATCTAGCTTTCCATCAATGTTGATTTTTTGTCTGTATGCATAATTATTAATTTGTCAGCTATCCATGGATGTGCTGTCTGAAAGACAAGCTAGCAGAAAATACTGATCAGATATTTGCCCTCCTACCAGTTGCACAAGAAAAAAATGACATATAAACAAAAATGAAAATGCTCTAGTAAAATTATTTATAGCACAATGTAATTCTGTCATATGATTTCATCTTTGTTAGCATTAAAACATTCTGACATTTCCTAATTAATGTTATTATATATGCTAATTGTTGGTAAGAGGGGTCTAAAGAGTACAGCTGAGAACATTCTTTCTTGTTTGCATAATTGCTCTGAGCAGCTGTATACCTTATTTTTTCTATATAAAGCAGTAAATACAAGTTAAGCCAAATACAGATTCACTAGTATCCTTTCCAATCAGTATATGATTGGAGCTCCCATACATAAAAATGCATTTGTTTTTTTCAGAAGTTTGAAGTGGTGTGTCTCTTCAAATGTATGTCATTCATGTACAAAGAATCTGACAATCTGTTTAGTTCCCCTTTTGTTTTGCTATGTGGTGTCATCAAGATGAAACTTAAATGACACACAGTGTAACAAAACATTGCTGTCACCCATTTTGGATTGGATAAGTTTATGTATCCTGAAAGTTTTTCTGCTGGTTTCTGTTGAACCACATTTAGCACATCAAGATGGTGCACCTGGCACTGTTGGTTTGAGGGAGTTGCACTCAATAATCTCGGAGGTCTTTTCTAACCTTAATGACTCCATGATAGTGATATGGGACATAAATATGTGCTGTACAGAAGTAAATGAGATTTTAACCATTTTATCCTGGAAAAGCTGCCATATGATGTGCAGAAACAAGGTTCTCTATGCTAGGAAACAGCCTTTTACAGGATTCTTGGTTACTTTTTAATGAGAAGCATTAATCAGGAGACCCCTGTACTAACAGAGCAGTTTTTGTTTCCGTGGCATGGATATGTTTGTAGGGGCGCTGTGCCATAAATGTCTCCTACCTGCTGTTGGAGGAAGGGGACTGTCTGCTTCTGGTCACTGACTGAGGTGGCTGAGGAGCCCACTGGGGGCAGCTTCAGGGACTGCTGTAGTGAGGCAGAGGGGTATGTGCCACCCTCTGCTTCCCCTGCAATCCCCTTCTCCATTGCCGAGTCAGAGAATGTTCCTGTTACTGTCAATAATACCGATTTTGCAGAATTCCTGGTTTAAAATACTAATTATAAAAGAAAATTGGATTTCTAATTTATAATGGTTACTTGGCAGTCAAAAAAAAAAGTCTTGCCCCAGAAGTTCTCAGAAACCTTCTCACCAGTTTGAAGATGAATGTGTAAACACACAGTATCCTGAGCATTAACCTACACATTACTGAATATTTCAGGATCTATGGTTTCCTTTCCCTTCATAAATGTGAAATTAACTTCCAGATACAACACAATGTATCATTTTTCTAGCTTAGATAGATTTTTTTTTTGTCCCTGCATTACAGTCTTTGTTGCGTTGCCTTACTATTCCATATGGCATGCCTTTGGCTAGCTCTAGGAAGTGTCACAGCTTCACTCTCCATTAGTTCCATGATACCAGCTACAATGGCAGATTCTGGCTAAAATAATTTTATATTCTTTTGTCAGGGAACATGCAAGCAAATTGATCTATTAATGGCTGACAGTAATGAAATGCCTGCACTTGAGACATCTGCATATTCTGTGTACATATTACACGTGATCTATTTAGGGCCAGCTTCAGAAAAACTGAAAACTACACTGGATTTATGTATATTTTGTAGTCAAACACTGTGCACAGTTAGTCACTCCTCTTTCTGATGTTACATATGTTCTAAGTAAAGCAGCCTCTGTGTCCAGACCTGCAAGATGCTGAGCACTTTCAATTCCCAGTGAAGTCTGCCACTGAGAACGAATCGTGTCTTACAACTATTTACACGCCATGGTGTAAGTCCCTTGTGAGCCTCAAGCAGAATGTCTACGTGGACGTGCACACAAATTGAAATGCATTTGCAAAGTGCCCTTCCCCGTGTAACACCTCCCTTGTGCCTTCCCTTCCCTGGCTTCTCCCTGCAGCCCAGGCCCGTGGATGCAGCGGGCCACAGGTGACCCATGCAGGTGAGCAGGTGATTCCATTGCCATTCCATTGACTGCAGTCATCTTGAGCATGACCCTAATACGATCTCTGAAATACTTTGAGTTTGTCAGGTGCAAATCTGAAGAACACAGAATGTTAATGAACGACTTCACCACCATTAAATCTGCTTATATTTTAAAGTATGTGGGATGTAATTTGTGGCAGATGCTTTAATGTAAGTTTCCCATACAAATTTTGAGCAACATAAGATTTATGTGATAACAGTTCTACAGAAATACTTTAATTAGAAAATACGTAGTTATAACCAACTATATTTCAGTGTGATCTGCTTTAATCAGTAGTTACTATTTTCCTCAGTGTTTGTAGCCTTCACAACATACTGTTCAACAATAAGATTTTATATCTGTTAAAAATAAATTTTATGTATTCTATTGTTATTTTCCTAATGTTTCAAAATCTTTCCTACTGTGGTTTTTCATGGAGCTGGATTTTGAATAATATTCTTTGTGAAAGCAATAGTTTTCCCCTTTGTGTGAATTGCCTAGGAACTGCTCTCAGTTTCAATGTATATATAGATCAAGTGTAAATATATACTGAGTAGAATATGAAAATTTTTCAGTTAATGGATGGATGTTGAGAGGTTCATTTCAGCTTTGCATCACATGTGATGGGTCTCTGAAAGCAGATGCTCTGCCACTGCACCCTCCTTCCCATCATCAAATATGTGAAAAATAACAAAGCAGGACAGATTGGTAAATTACTAATATTCACTAGGTAAATTATAATTATTCAGTGGTGTAATTAATAAGCAAAAAATAGTTAAAATTATATAAACTAAAAATGGGAGGGAGAGAAGTCCAGAGGCTTTGGGAGTGGTTACAACAGAGGAGGGAAGGGATTGGGCACGTGGCAAGAAAAAAGGGGCAGAAATAGACCTGAGGAACCAGGGAGGAGGAAAGATGAACCAAGGCTATATGACCGTGCCAGCAGAGAAAAAGGTTGGCTTATTTCCCATTAAGGGTTGTGTCTTACTTCAGATAACACAACTTAAGTCTTTTTATGATTCCTACCTTGTTGCTTTCCCATTTCATATGGCTTGCTTAAGGGTCAATGCCTAAAACGTCACTCATCTTGCAGTAATAGAGACCAGACTACAGAAGTATGCAGGTATTTTACCTGAATGGTGTTAGCTCCAAAAGCAATGAAATAGGTGTGAGAGAATAGCTGAAATACTTTAGAAAAAGTTAAATTAGGTGCATGTTTTTATTAGCTTAGTATTTTATATGTGGATAGAGGTGTGCCTGTGTAGGTGTGGGCATGTGGATATCCATAACGAATACCCGGATTTCTATCATGTACTTGCATTACTTTGCCCTGGAAATGGTGAGGTGTGGCTTAAGGACATTTTAATTTGGATTGTGGCTTCACCTAAGAAAGGCAGCAGGGAATCAACTGAACTGATTTTTTGATTGAAGGAAGTAGTTGAGATCTGTGTCATACCAGACTGTAGAATATTTTTACTTAGCACATTTATCTCAATTTAAATAAATGAATAAATGAAATGCACATTATTTGGAATTTTTTTTTCTGATTACAGATCTTGTAAGTCAAGAACAAATCTTTGTCCACAAAGGTGCAGTAGTTGCTGCTGTTCAGTCTGAAATCAATAAAAATTTGTTTACATTGTATAAAGATGAGTTTATACTCTCATGGAAGGAGTGCAAAATCCATAGCTTTTAAATTCATCCAATGTTTGGTCTTCACAGATTTCAACAGTATTAAACAAATTTTCCTCATTTTTGGAACTTATTTTTGCTTAAATGCTTCTTTTTATGTCATATAATACTCTATGAAAATTCTAATATTCCACTTATTTACTTTGATAAATTCGAAGTATCAGGTAGTTCATTAAGGAATGCCAGCAAATAGTCAAATCTTCCTCTCTTTCCAAAAGGGCATCCTATATAGTTCTATACCTGTATAGACTACAGAATCTGCATATTTATATTGCAGAAGGAGAAGGTACAAAAACTGTTAGATAATGACAGTAAGCTATTGAAGTCAATGGGATTTATTTGAATTTATGATAATGTAATCTGAGTTAAATTTTGAAAAATCCTGTCTTTCTGCTTTTTTTTTTTTTAATGAGTATATTATTTTTAAATAATCCTTTTCACCAGGAAGGACATATCCTTGCTAACTGCTGATTTTTTTCCTGTTTGTTTTTTTGTTCATGTGGTAAACCACCCATATTTTTCTCACTTCTCAAAAAAAAAAAAAAAAAAAAAAAGGTGAAATAGCAATACATTGCCTTTACCACAGTAACAGAAGATCGAACTTTAAATGGTTTTCCTTTTCATAGTTACTGAGCCTTTGTTTTTCACTAACTTTTATGATAAAATGTACTTTTGCTTAGTATGACTTGCACAGGTGGTTCTTTAGTTCTTGCTTTCATCTTCTGTGTATTATTTATGAACAACAGTGATTCCTCTGTGTTTCCTTTACTGCTGGCAGTGTTTCTACCAATAGTCTCAGCAAGTGGCAATCCTTCCTTAGATGTTTCAGTTTAGCATTGCTCTTTTGGAAATAAACAGTAGACTTTTCAACATGAAAATTCTGTTAATAATTGATGGCAGTTATCAAAAACAGCCAGCATACCTCTAAGTGAGACTCTGTGGGGCTTCACCAAGGAAAAAAGGAAATATTTCAGAAAGTAAGGTAGGTAATTGGATGGGTTGGAGAAGGGGAGGTAGGAAGAAGCCTTTTAACCACAGCAAGTTGTATTTCCTGGAGAGGGTGATACGTTGCACCTCGACGTGGTGGCCTCTCTTCAGCCGTTCCTTCCCGGTGCAGGAGTAACAGAGTCCAGCAGCGCCGGTTGCCTTACTGGGATTTACGCATCCCCCACAACCAGGCACTGCAAGCTACTTGGAGCCGGCAGCCAGAGCAGCCCTGATGTGACTGAGCTGTTGTTCACAATCTGTGTCATGTGCCAGTTTGGGTCTATTTCTGGGGGTTTAATTTTTTTCTCAGTCTATTACTGAATGAAGTCTTTCTTATCTCAGTGTCCATTGTCCTCATACTTCCTCATGTCAGCTACCTTCTACAGCAATATTTTTGGCTCATAATTCTGTTTTTACTTATTTCAGGAAAGGGTGAACATCCCCTGGGATTGCAGTTAATAGCTTCAAGAAAGATCTGTATTGACAAGGTCAGACACTGTGAGAAACTTCATAGTAGTGACACATGTATCAGTCTTGCCAAGCTCAGAACTATTCACTAACTCTCGGAACTAGTTGTGTCCCATTAGCAGCAGTGCTGGACAGGCATTCAGCAAAACAACGTAGGTGATATTCAGTATTACCAATGTCTGTATTTTAGCACTCAGCTTCTCAAATGAGATTCGCAAGGCTGACTCCAGATACTTGGAATAGATTGGTAGAAAATTTTGACTTTAGGCTGAATCTCAGACTGGTACTGTACTCCAGATGTCAAATTCAGTGAAAAGAAAAGTCAAGGAACAGGAAAAACTGGAGCCTACACTTGTGGCTTCTACATAATTCAGTTATTTTTTGTGCCTGTAGCTGGTCTCTTCTGGGAAACAGAAATGCATAATCAAAGACATTTATATCCAGATCCATGTAGGTTCAGCATGGTCTGAGAAGTTTGATCAAAGAAGTCTCTGTGGTAGGTATCACTTTCTTGAAATTGGGTTAGGCAGAGCTTTGGAACAGGTACCTAAACGGTCAGAAAGCTGAAAATAATACAGAGTGTGCCCAGTACTTTAAGTTCAACTGTTCGGGGAAAGTTTTTGTTTCAAGCAATCAACACGGAGAGTATCTCAGCTTAAAGGTTCTTAAATCGTGCTCTTGAAATTAAGCAAATAAAATTCCATGCAGACAGGACTTGCAGTAACAGTGTTTCACTGAGTGCTTGACTTTGGTAATGCAAATCACTGTGTAAGATCTTGGGAAATAATGCCATCTACTGGCATTTTATTTGCTATCTATGTACGTTAGTTAGAAATATGGAAGACCTCTGAGCTCACTGGAGTGGCTACTGCAGCCTCTCGGATAATTCAGTCTTCTGAAAATGACACTAACAGGTTGATTTATTTGCTGACACATAGATGTGAGGAGGTTGATGCTCCAAAAGGTCACAGGGCTCCAAAGGTCTCCATGTCACTGCTGAAAAATCCATGTGGAAGTTTTGGATAGCCTAGAATATATAAATGTTCCTTAATGCTTAAGGATATCTAGGAAATGGAAATGAGCCCTAGATCTGCTCTAGATGCAAATAGGATCTCAAGCACCTCTTCACAGACCACCTGCATGCAGAAAACTCCACTTAGGTACCTAAATCTCAAACTGAGCAGAGGACATTTCCTTCTAACAGTTGTGTGGGGACACTAGGGCAAATACTTCCTGCCTGTCTCCTTTCACACAGAGGAAGCCGAGTTAACTAATTTTGGCAAGCATCTAACTTTAATATGCCTATGGTCCGCAAAAAGTGAAACATCCTGCAGTTCAAACATTTCTAGCACACTTAAATGTTCAGGTAGACAAAGATTGAATGGTATAATTATTATTAAAGTGCTCCATTACACAGAACAATTTAATGACAATTTACTAATACACACTTTGGCTTCGGTATTATTAAACGTATTTTGCTATTAACTTTTATTATTTTTAAATATTGGTTTTATAAGGCATTTTTAGTTACTGGTGAAATTACGCTCGAGGAGACAGATGTGTTGGGAAAGCTTCAAGTACAGGATAAGTAGGCTGCCTGTGGCAGATATTGGATATTTCTTAGGATGTACAAAGATGCAGAGTAAATGATCTTTGGTCCATCTATTAGGAAGAAAATTACATTAAAATAAGATATCTCTCAAAGACTGGGAGCATTAATTACAATTTTACAGATCTGTAAGAGAATAATTACAAGTAAATTAAGGCTATGTCTAGAATTTCAAATAGGATCTTCTGCGGTTTTGTATTCTAAAGTTAGATGCATCCAACGTATCTAATTGATGTCTGATTCTTTCTTATACTTTGGATATTGTTCCAGATATAGCATCAGTTCCTTAGCACATTCATTACACTGATCAAATCCAGATTGCAATGTTTGCATTTGTTTATGTAGTAAATCCCAACTTCAACAAAAAAATTGCAAGTTAGAAATGTTCTTCAAATCAATCTAGGCTGTCAAAATCCTTAATAAATTCAGTTAACTGTAATTTATTAAAAAACAAAACAAAACAAAACAACAACAATAACAAAAAACCCAAACCGTATTTTCTTTCCTGAAATGAACTGCATTTATACTGGGCTTTCCAGTGGCACTGCTCACCAATCTGGACAAAAGACTTTTCCCGTGTCTTTTTCTTGCAATCACGTTGACAAAGTGAGATTTTCAGCACAGCCTCTGAGAAGACTCATTTGTAGAAATATTCATTTTACCTAATCAGTAGGTCAGCTTCATAATGTTACTTGTCTCATATCTAGAAGTTATGCTTTATATTTAGGTCTGTCCAGAGTTTTCAAAATTGCTTAGGTACTTCATTCAAAGCCTGTCTCTTGTAAAATGTCTAAAGAGGCTGTGGAGAAGGGACTCAAAAATGAATCCTATTTTTGGCTATGCTAGGTTACAGCTTTATATCTACTTTTAACCAAATAAACTTGCGTTATTCTCTATAAATTCATAAAAATTCATCAGGAAAGGTTGAAAGTGTCCTTACATCAAAACAGGTAAAATATTCTGGAGGAGATTGCAAACGTAGGTTTCCCTCAGGCACAAAAGAGAATTTATTCAGATTTGCTACATCACGGTGTTGTTGCATAAAAGCAGCCACGTCTTCCCGTTTCCATGCTTTGAAGGAAAGCTGTGGCTCTAAGTGGAGTTTCTACACAAGTAAGACCTAAATGATAGAACAACGAGCTTTTGGATCACTACTGAATGATCTGAGTGCCAAATCGTTAAATGGTTTCCAGGACCGAAGGCACATGCAGAAGAAGAATGTCAGCTGAACACTCAAGTAAAATAAACAATTAACTAATGAAATATATAAATAGGAACCTTTTAAACTCTTCAGTGGTGAGCATTAGTTTACATAGGTTTTTAATAACAGAGTTAGGGCATCGGGTATTTAAATTCCACTGAAGTCACACTTTGGGTGCTTCATTCCTTTTCCTTGTTTTTAAATCGGGCTTCAAATTTATGTAGCTGTCCTACTAATGCAATCTTTCAGAAAAGAAAGTTCACCTACGGCTTTCTAAATCTTACATGAGTATCATTACTCCTTAAACATCCTTCCTTAGTCGTGAATATGCAATTTTGCTTGAAGTTTTATGTGTCAGGACAATCATTTATTTGAACTGATGTTTTCAGTCTGGCACATCCTTCTCTGTCTTTCTTCTTGGGAAAATTAGCATAATGTCTTTGAAAGATATCCAATAGAATCCTTAATTTATGTAGTGTCTCTTCATTTTCTGTTTGGTTTTAAAAGCTTATTGCAGTGTTAGAAGCAGTATAAAATAATATAAATGTTACTTAATCTCCAGTAGCATGAAACTGGTAGGATTAAATAGATATGCCATCTTTTTATATATTTCTATCTACTTATTATTTTTATGTGTCTGCATCATTATAAATATGCAGGTCCTTTAGTCTATGTTTTGTGCCTTTTTTATTTAGAAATTGCCTCTTGAAGTAGACATATATTGAATGAATCTCAGTTCTAGATATAAATTATGTCTATAATACAAATAAATAAATTGGTACTTTTGTCTAGAAACATTTGCCTTTAAACCATGATTTCAATAATTAATTTTAATTGTGATAAAACATAAAATTGGTTTTGAACAATTTCTTATCTTATTCTAATGAATAAGCAGCAGCAAATTAAAATCTACATTTAAAAAGCCAAACTTGATTCTCTGGCATCTTCTCTTCCAAAAGAAAGTACATTTCCTCTCCAAAATACCCAGATTATGTAATATGTAGAGTTCTTAACCAAAAGAGCAAGGGAAAATGTAGCACACCCTTCCATTGACTCCAAAGAATACTGAAAATCATATTAACGTACTTTTATTCAAGTAATTTGAAGAGAAAAGAAATGGAATGCTTTCACATAACAAATGAGTAAGCCTGGAGAGAGAAACTTTTTAGTCTGGAAATTAGATGGCAGAGAACAGACGTAATATAAGACAGTAAAACTGTGAACTAACAAAAAGTTGGGGAAGGGGGAGCAGACAAGGGAAAGAGGGAAGAAGTGGTAAAGAACTGAAATGCTGAAAGCAGGAGTTATGGAAAAAGAAAAACAACCTAGAGTTTGTATTATCAAGGCATAACCTACACTTCTCCTGAATCACTAGGGTAGTCTTTTCTTTTTTATCCTAAAAGGGAGCATCTCCTAAGCTCCAAGTGTTAATAAACAGGTTTGAGTTTTTTTTCTTTTTAAAAATAAGTTCGATAGCACTATGTCACTGTCAGAACCATAAATAATTGGTTTTTATCTCAAATGATCCCTAAGATTTGATTTGATTTTTATCTCTAGGTCTTAACAGTTTTTCCTACAAAAAATGTGAATGAGCACTTGGGGAGTGGAGATTGGAAAGTTTCTCTCCATGCACTCTGACAGATCTTCTCTTTGGATTTTAACATAGGAGGTTATGCCTCTGCATGAGTAAACTTGGTGTCAGACCACAAATAACATGTCTGTTCATCTTTGTGATTAAGTAAATTCCTAAAAGTATTACCACACAAGGCACAGGTACAGGTATAAAGAACAGATTTGGCCCCTCTGAAATACTGGCCATAATTCCTTTTTTGTAATGAGTCTTTTCTTCCAGACGGAATGAGGAGAGCGGTACCACCTGTCCTGCACATTTTATCATGGCTGTTAGTCTTATGGTTTACGTTTAAAAAATCACAGAAGGGTAGAAAGACTGATGCAGTGCTTAGGGGAAGCAGTGTCCAGCTGACATGAAGACAGATTGCATTACAGCAGGCTTGTGAGAAATGCCGAGAGATAACTTGGCATGACAATATATATATTTGCAACAGAGAGTTACCCCTTCGGGCTATTCTGTATCAGCCAAAGGATAGCATGCAAAACAAACTGTGCCATGAAGATGGAAATCCAACAGAGTTGACCAAAACCATAGAAAAATAAAAGCATCTAAAAGTGTATCCTATATATACCTGCTTTATCCATTTCAATTTAAGCCATGTTGTTGGGTTTTTTTTCCATTTCCCAAAGAAGTGATTAGGTCATGTTATTCATAGACTATAATTCCCAAATGCAGAATCCTAAAATATGGCAAATTTAAGTCTTTCTATATGCTGGTACCTGGAATAAGTATAATGCTGTCTGAAAAGAAATTATCTCAGGAACTTTTACAACTCTTTAAACATTTGTATAAATACATGCCTCAGACAAAGAAGGAGAGGTATTTGTTTTTACATGTCTGTTTACTGATTTTTTTGCTGTCACTGTGTAGATATCACAATGAATGATACAGTCACTAAAAGATTTTACTCACACTGTTAATTTCTCCTGTGACTAATCATGGAGCAGACTAAATAAGGTGAACAGACATAGCCATAAAAGTGAGCAGAATGTTCCCCATAAATGGTAAATATATTCTGAGTATATTGACTGTTCATAACTCTGAGAAATATTAATAATTAGGAGCTAAGTTTAGGCATCTAATTTAAGTTTAAATTTAAAGGTTATTTTTACTTCTGTTTCCTTCATTGTCAAAACAGGGAAATTCCCAGGCTCTGAGTCACTGACAGTAGCAGACTTTATAAGTTAGGTGCTAAAAATAAGTAGAATACCTCCCTTATTTTATAGATAACATTTAAACATTCTATTGTAATATTTTCTCAAATTATCTAAATCAGTTTTATGCACAGAATGTGAGAGAAATGAGAATGTCAGCTTCTGAAATCAAAATAGTTATTAAAGAAATCATTTGAACTCAAATTGCTTTCACTAACAGGAATAAAAGCACTTTCTGCATCACGCTATTTTGAATGATTTGCTTTCTACTTTTCCTTTTCACTCACTTCTGATTTATCCATGAAAACTCAGTATTTCCTAGTGTTCATCAATGACCACGTAGAGTTGAGTATCACAATCTTCCTTTGATTGACTACAGACACATACTGACTACAGAAACATCTTGAACATATCAGTCATTAATCACCTTATTTTTACACAGAACACTACATACATGCATATTAAAAGAAAAGTAAATAATATCGTTAAAAAACCCAAAAGTGCAAATATTTTAAAATTTAATGATTATATTTTTAGCTACTGTATTAGTTGAAAACAAAGCAAGAAAATGAAATAAATTTTAAATTTTTGTTCAATGTCATTTATCCAGGCCATGCATTTTGGAAAACAAAAATTTAATAAGATTATGAAAATTCCACCTATCGTTAACATAAAGTGAAATATATAATAGAACTTGTCGTATGTTTCAGCTCTCTCATTGGATTGAATTTATCAAGGATTAGTGTGAGAAACATCAGGAGCAAGTATCAGAAATAGAAATATATCTAAAAATTCTGAAAATAAAGTGGCTAGTATTGTTACTTCCCTTTTAAAAGGCATTAGTTCTCATACAGAAAGGAATGCTGAATCCTGTTTCCTTTGCATTACAGGTGAGTGTTCACCATAGCAACCTCCAAATGTGGTTGAAGAGCCATTTGAAAACATCTCAAGCATTTATCTCCCTATATCTTTTAATTGGCACATATTTGACTTCACTTGAAAGGAAAGGAAATGGACTTGGCTTGTGTAATAATATGTTTCAGATGACAGTAGACGACAAGCTTGTGGAAAAACAGAGGTTTCAAAAAGGGCCTGATATTTAGTGTGAGTGGTATTAAAATCGAAGCAGAGTGCATTTAGTTTTTAATCTGGTATCTTGGGCGCTTCAGGACGAGATAGGACAGTAACAGCAGATTATATGCAGACAGCTGATTAATGAGCTCGTAACCTACGTCGGCTTCTTCAGATTGTTTTCTGCTGATGGTCTGTAATTCAGAAGAATTTCTCCCAGCAATGTGTAAGAAGAGTGTGGGAAAAAAAGTTCTCCGAAGTTAAAAAAACAACAACAACAATAAAATAGAAAGCAAAATTATGTCAGTGTTATTAAAGTAAATGTCCCTTTGCAGATAGAGTGCCTACCAGAAGGGGTTTGTTTTGCGCTGCAATTCAATGTGGAAAAAAGGTTTATACAAAATTTTTGTAACAGCTGTAATAATCAAAGAAATGAGAGGCAGAATAACTGCAGGATGTTTTTCGTATGTTCAATTTATTTCATGCAGACCAGAGCCATTGTTTTGTTGTTGTTGTTGTTGTTCTTCTTCTTCTTAAAGGAATTTTATACATCAAAGTATGTAAGGAGTTGAAGTATCCAATATCAAAAAACCCAGTGAAAAGCAGCCATCATAAAGGATAGCAAAAATTATTAATTTCTCCAGCTTATGACTGGAGTGGCTGGCTCTGGCTCAGTCTGCCTGTTTGATCATGTCAAATCTCCAGGCTGGAACAGGCACTCTCAGGAGGCGAACCAGGATTTGCACGGAGTTGCCTGTGATGCTCTCCACGTTCCTGTGACTGCACGGTGTGGCACAGTGCAGTTAGTCCCAAAGTGTCTGTTCTCTGGCTAGGATCTAAGGGAGAAGCAGAAGGTGGGGAATGTAGAGGTGGACAACAAGATAAACAGCAGGCAACAGGGCAAAGATGAACATTAGAAAATCTGCTTATTGATGCAATGATATGCTCTCAGGAGCGGACTAAAGTCTGGGTATGGCAGGTGAAGCAACAGCACCAAGAGACCCAAGAGTGGTGTAACATGTAGCTATTTGTCAGCTATTTCCAGGCTTTTATATGCTCATGAGCTCTTCATGTAGGCTACTAATAATCTCCGCCAGTTGTACAAACTGAGTATTTGCTGATGATTCATCAGCTGCTGACTCTTTGTGAGCCATTATCCTCAATGAAAATAGTTGCAGACACAATTACGAATAAGCTGTTGAACTGACTGCGTGTGAACCAGTTCAGATAGAATCCTGAGACATTAGGTTGTATCACTGTCATAACTCACGTAGGATATCCAATTTATAGCAAGAGTTGATGTATGAGCTCTTTGTACATGTCTTTGACGCCCCATGGTATCTCAAATGGTGATACACGTCTGTGTTTAATCAGCTGAAACCCACCTAAGGTGTCTGCTTCAAAGTGAGCTAAATGTCTTTCTAGGCTGTTCTGGCTAAATCATCATTTAAGTTTAGAAGCTGACTCACCTACAATAGGTTACAGAAATTCAGGTTTCATAATCTGAAATTAAAATCCATCCTTAGTCTCCTGTGGCATATATGGTAAATTTTGTCATCGATTTAGGTAGCTATGATCTTCTCCTTTGACTAGAAACAAACAAAACAGCTGCTTCATTATGGAGTGTACTGTGAGAAAAGGATATTTCTGAGACTGTAAAACAGGGGATGGCTCCTCTGTGCATGTGAATTTGTAAATAAAAATTATGAAAATATGTTAACAGAATATAAAGCTCAGCAACTGCAATCAGAAATCACAACTCAGCTGAAAATACTGAACACTGTCAATCAATCTGTCTTGCTGTCACTGGGATTCATTTGGTGCACTGATGCTGTACTCAAGTGAGTAAGTTATAAAATATGGAGGAGTTGTGGGGTTTTTTTTGTAGTGAGCATCCAGTAAGCTTGTGTCACTGCTTACTAATAAAGCCAGAACTGCTCCAGCTTTTCAGGACTTGTACTTACTCCATTTCTGAGCTTCAAGCAGTTAAAAATGCCTTTACATTTAGTTTTGTATTCATTGCTATGGAGCAGTTTGGATGTGTGTTGTAGCACTGCACAGAGTAAGCCATTCCAGGTGAAAAGCTTACAGCTGCAAAGCAGCCTGTGTTTGAGGACCGAGATTTAAAATAGGGCAAGTCCCGTGACAAATATAGAGCTTTATTTGAATAATAAGATGTGTTCTGAAAACCATACTTGCAGTGGTTGTCAATTCTCAGAATCTAATGGGTTTTTTTTAGGATCCTAGTCTGTTTTATATTGCTTTTTAGAGAATGGGTTGCTTAGTCTGTAATGTTTTTCTTCGTTTCTGTCAAAATGAAAAGTTACTGCTGCAAACAAAACATCGAAGTCTCACAACTAAGAGTTAGGTTATTGTTTAAAGGTTGTATGATCATTGCTGTAAACAAACCAACAGTAACTAAATATCTTCAAATATTTTTAGAATTTTAAAAAGAGGATGTGAGAAACCCAAAGGAAAGAGACTCTATAAACAGTTTTATCTATTTTTTAAGCAAGGAAGACATTAAGTTTTATTTATGCTGTTTAAAACACTATACTCATTAAACTTTCCTACTCTGAGGATTATAATGACATTGCCAGTTTATTAATCTTGAGGGGTCTTTTTAGCTTTTACTTTTCTGTACTGAAGAATGTGGATAATATTGAAAATTGCTGAAAATTATTTGTGAAATTTGTTGAAGTATTTAGTTCTCCCGCCAATGTTTTCAAACTATTTATCAAGTGTTCTAAAGAGTTTGTATATGAAACTAGTAATTTTGATGCTTTACTGTTTACTTTTGGAACATTATGAATAAGAAGAAGAGACTTTCCTGCTTGCTGGTTGTGAAGGAATGAGTAGCTGCACAGAGCAAAATATTACCAGCAGATTACGGAAGATGGTCCTTCCCTTGTAAGCAGCAATGGTGGTGCCACTCCTGGAGCACTGTGTCCAGTTCTGGGCCCCTCAGTGCCAGGGACACATGGACGTACTGGAGAGAACCACAAAGATATTTAAGGGGCTGGAACATCTCTCCTATGAGGACAGGCTGAGAGAGCTCTGTATGGAATTACATGTGTAATTCTTACCTGTTCTGGTTGCTACAAACGTATGTGTTTATGATACCTACCAAACACCCTTCATCATTCCAGATTTATGAATGTATAGCAAAATAGTAAAACATTGACTTTATTATGGCCATGGACTAAGCAGGCACAAAAGGAGAAAATTACCATCATACTACTTTCAGATAATTAATCTTACCCTTTCTTTGTTGTATAATGGAGGATCCCTTCAGGAACAGAGAAAATAGATGCTCAAATAGCCTTCTGAATGACTACAGGTAGAACTCTCCATTCACTTCATGTGAATTACAAGAAGAATTCATCTAAATCAGACATTTCAATTAGGTATCTGCCTTTAAAATGAATAATTTTTTTCTCCCTAAGTTTATTTCCAGATGCTGGCTGGTTAAAGAATGACAATGTGACTGTTTTCTCAGTTTTGCATATGATCTGCAGTTAATTTTCCTACTGTGATTTACAAGTAGGTGATTTATACTATTTAGTAAATAGATGGAAATACAAATGCAAATGCAAATAATTGTGAATACAGCATTTGTAGCTACAATTCTGCATGCACAAGAATTATAACAGATTTATGGGCCAAGGTAAAACATACTGACTACTGTCAAGTAACTTACACGACGTAAAGTATTACAGAAGACTATGTTCGAAATAATGTTTATAACATTTAACTTATTTTTCATACAAGCAAGCAAGTCTTCGGTATCCAGTTATGTCTGCAGTGTTAGAGGATAATCTCAAGTAAAATCAGTGCACAGTTAAACTGTGAAGTGACTGGCAGTTAGACGTTCATGTGGATTGCCACACGGATCTGTTAACAGGCATATTAAATGAAATTAAAATGTCAGTGTTTCCCATCCACGGTAATGAAAAGCATTGCAAGGAGTTTTAAAAATATCACGGCTTGTTATGCCATGTTAAAAAAAAAAATCATGAATAAAAATAATAGCACCTGGTCTGTACAATGTAGGCAAAAAAATTAGTTTACCATAAGGAGTTCTGACAACTTTGTGTTTGCTTTCAGTGATACTTCTGCCTTTATCTATTGAGCAGGAATATTTGATATCATTATATGTGCCAACTTCAAAGCCTTCTAAGCATATATTAGGAACAAAAGTCTTATTTGCTCATATTTTAGACCATTTTTATATTTATCATAAGTTGCAGAAGGAGACTAAATGTGTTCACAGCATAAACCTTGGCAAATTTCAACAAAAAAAATCAATACATTTTTTTCACAAGGCTTTTAAAGAGAGGCTTTATTCGTGAAGATTTTACTGAAAAGATTAGTTCCATATGAATAGTTCATTTCATTGATGTAATTTCAGTTTTATCTTGTACTTTGATCTAGCAGAAAGCTTTCAAAAAGATGACAGTCACTTAGGGAAATCTAGTGTCACGAAGATATTACAAGTCAAGGTAATTTCTTAAGAGAAACAAGTGTGCTTATATGCTGATAAAGGAATAATTTAACAGGTAGGGATTGAGTTTTCAATCCAAGAATTCATATGTATTAGTCAAATGGTTATTGAATTGCTTAATAATTCAGAACTTTTCAAACTATTAAGAAAACATTCTTTCACAGAAAATGCATAAAGAGCCTTTGCCGAGCAGCAGCCGCTTATCATTAGTTGACTTACTATTGTAAAACTTTGATGCACTTTGGTAGACTAGAAAAGGGCATCTTGTGTGAGATTCATGATGACAAACCTTGTTCAGAAACACTGTTGAGGAAAATAGGCAAATACGTGCTGTGATGACATTCGAGAAAGAATGACAGGATCACTAATGAAAACATTAATGGTTTTTGCAGTTCTTCAACCTGTAAACTTGATTGAAAAGGCGCATTTGATTTTTATTCCCGTTTGAATCATTCAGATTCTACTAATACTATGAATTTTGTGACCTAATTTAAAATATATGGCTGAAACCTGTCAGAACACCTGAACTTTTTTATTCCCTAAATAGAGGACTCATTAGTTTCTATGTATATCCTATCAATTTGTTTAAATGTCTCTATGACCCTTATCACTCCTAGCATAGTTGCTGTCAGCTTTTTAAGCCTATGACACTTCCACTCTCTGTTCTGACATTAATATTGTGAAATATATGTTATCTCTAGTCTACTGACAAGAAGAATTTAAAAAGATGCTTTCTTAAAAACACAGAAAAAGACAATATGGGTAATTTTCAGCAAAAATCTAATACATTTGAAATCTTGGTTTCATCATTCAACCAAATCTCTCATGGATTTCAGAGCTCAGTTCTGAATATTTTTTTCCAATGGAACATTTAAACTACCTCATAAAGGAGCAATAAATAATGAAGTTTGAAATAAATAGTTAACTGTTACAAGATTAATTTTGCCCTATTGAAATTATTTTTAAGTATTTTGTGACTGAGTTGTCCTTTTACATGGATTCCTCTCAACCAAGTCAGACAAAAAAAAAAAAAAAAGGTACTTGTTTTTCTTTATTTATTTTTAATTCTGGATACTTTCACCTCCCTTAATTTATGTGAAAATAATTTATTATTGTCCTTTTTCAGAATCTCTGCTGAATATCTTGAAAGCTCTTAGTATTCATAGGACCTTGTTGTGCTTGTTTACTAAAATGTAATTAAGGAGAGAAGTCTGCAGGTTTGATAGAATTTGTTTTCAGATAAATCATCAGCTCTGTCAGAGTAAATTAGGCATCTCATCCTGAACTTCAGATATTTCAATTGGAACACTTATGCCGTTGGTGAATGAGACATTTCTGTCAGGAATGTTCTATGTGTACGGCTCTAATTGGTCCAGTTTCACATTAATGCATGAAAGAATTCTTTGTCACTCTTCTATTCACAAGTCACACAAAGAAATATGGCAAAACCCTCATTTCTTCTGTTTGCATTCATTTCAAAACAAAAAGGAAAGATAAACAATTGTGACCTTTTTTTTTGACAGAACACAATTTAAATAAAACCAACGTCATACCCAGAATATATCACAATTAAATGTTGTCTTCTCTTCATGTATTTGCAAAATAAATGTTAGAAGTGAGAGCACTTGAAGTAAATGAAAATGCAAAGGATCGACTTTTTTCTTAACAAAAGGAGATTAAATACAGCATAACTGAATCCATCACATGGCCCATTCAGTTCGATATCCTGTTTGCCATACTATGTGAGATTGTTCTAGGAAAAGCCACTAAACCCCAAGTAACATAAGTATGATGAGATTACATACAACTTTCCAATTTACAGAAAATAACACCCGAGAACAACACTGACAATCTCTGCAAAAGCTCTAATTTGCTATAAATAAATGTTCTAAGCAAACACAAAATAAGGCTGATCCTGTTATGCATGTGTAATGAGGAAGACCATGAGAAGCATCCCATCTGTTTGCAATCAGGAGCTCTGTGTGCTCTCTTGAAAGTTGCGTCGCTGCTTTTTGGTGGGTTTTTTTTGAGTCCTTGCACTAGTTTGAAAGCAAACCAGTGAGAGATTCCAAGTCACAGCTACAATTTAATAGGAAAATGAAAATAAATTCAATAGTACAGAAACACTGACAGAGTCAGAGTACAACCTGACACCCTGCCAGGCAGGGTGGTGGTAGCAGTCCAATTAAATGGTGGCTGCAGTCCTCTTGAAGCGATAGATGTGATTCTGTTGAAGTGGTCATCCTGTAGAAGGGTCTGGTCTTCACCTGAAGGTCCAGTGGTGGTTATGTAGCTCTTGTGCCCCGGGAATCCAGTAGGTAAGGGCTGAGTGTGGTGTTCCAAACCTCAGATTATATCCAGGTGGGAATGCTTGGTTCCTCCCCCGGGGCGGAGCATCTCACAATGGGATGATGGAATTCTATGAGTCACGCAGTGAGGCATTGATGGCCCATTAACAGAAAGATATCCCTCTGGAGGGAGTTACCAGGGATGTGTCATGGAAGAGATAAAGAGCACTGCCTCACCTGGTTTTAACAGCTTATGGAGATGATGATAGAATGCATACTTTTGGTTACATCTTACATTGTAACCTAATACAGTCCCCCTACCTTTGTATTTGACCATCCAATTACTCCACGCTCCGCCTGATCAAGGTAACAGAGGTAGTTTGTATATACTGATATGAAACTATGTGAGCTGTAGCAAACTAAAGAAAAAAAAATTAAAAATTAGTCATAGAAATTTAAACTCTGTTGTACCCTAAATCACATCAGGCTCATCATTAACCCAAATTTTTCCCAAACTTAACCCAAGCCCAAGTGTGATTTAAGGGGTTCTGTTATGAATCCGCTCTTTGGCATGGCCCGATACATAATAAAAGCACTTTTTTCATGGCCAGGATGATCCTTAAAACAGCACAGCTATGTTCCGACATTGTTGTACCTGATCCAGTAAATCTCCCCAAACACTGTATACTGTGGTATTTAAGTTTGCCCAGAATTTCTGATTTATCCCCCTAGATCAGGTCAGAAGAATAAAGCAAGAGATGAGGTAGCTCACACTTTTACCATATAAACGAACAGCATCAAACAGGGAAAAATTACATACTCACACCATGAGTATACAGAAGTATCTGTCAGCAATGTGCTCATATACATAACAGAAAACCACATAAAACATTAGCAGAAGCAACTGCAGTAAATATAAGTAAAACATCTAAGAAGATTCCACTAAACTTTTTTCTAAATCTGCTCTAAATGTAGTTTTGAATACTACCATTTCCAGAATTTGGCTATACAATGAAACATGCTAATTTTTATTTATTTAACATATGGGGAGACAACACTTGAGTGCCAAGCAGTTTTAACAGTGAGAAAAACACATTGACTTTCAGTGCTTGATTTATGTAGACGAATTAATTTGGAATTAGAGCATAAGGCCTCCAAGCTTGTAAATTCAAAATATCATGAAGGCCGTGTCCTGTCTTTCACAGCTTATTCAGGGATAAAAACCAAATTATTGCAAAATTAAGTATCTAATCCATCTGTCTTTTGCCTAAAGTGTTAAATATTTGGAGAAAATAAGGATATTTTTAAAGAAAACAAAAAGGCAGTCCCTTAAATTTAACAAAGTCCTTTGGTTCAGTTGCACAATTTTCACTGCATTAATTTTTTTCACGATTCATGAAGGGTTCCCAGACCACCAAGTGGTTAAAACCATGAAAATTAAAGTGAAGCATGTTTATGCTTTCATCGGATAGTGATGTTACTTAACACATTGTAATAATTTTATTAAAACCCTGATAAGGCTAAAATAAGTTAATGTTCAGTTAAAATAAATGAGTGCTAAATTCAATCCTTGCAGAAACATTCTAAGCAAACAGTTGATAAAATAGCTACAAACTATTATAAACTAAATACTACAACTTTCAGGTTTAAAAAAATAATAATCTTAAAAATTCAGGTTTCCTTACAGAACCATTCTCTCGTCTTTTCTATTTTCTTCTTCTTCTACCCCCGAATCCTTGTATAAGGCTTATAAAGTTGTTTCATTACTTATTTAATAATAACAGTAAGCATATCACCATATTCTTGGCATTGTGCAATTTTTAAATATTTTCTCTTTGTTTAATATTAAGGTAGATTCAAAGTCCAAGAATTTTAGCTTCACGTATTACTGGAGTTGAAATAATACGGCAATTCTAGGTTGACTAGTTGTGATTTGAAACTATAAGACTGAACACTGCTTTTAGAGTAAAGCGTGTTGAATTTGCTGCTGTTACTCTAATTTTTCATCATATGAATTTCATCATATGAATTTCGTGTTCAACTAAAACATTTCTATATCTGTTTTTCTCTTACTAATTAAAATAAAGGGCTTATCTGCTTTCAGATGTGTACACATTTTCTGAAATTACTTCCAGCCTGGCATCAAAATCCATTGCTTAGTATTCCTGTCTGTAAATCTGGTTAACAAATCGATAACCTGTGTTAAACAGTTTTCTTATATAAGCCCCTACAAGGGAACTTTTGCATCTTTTCCTCTTCTTCTTCCTCCCCAGTGCACTCTGATCTGTCTGTTTCCTTTCCATTGGTCCTTTTCCTAAACATCGCGTAACAAATCTGACATGTGGCCACAGTCTCTTTAAAACAAGTCTACAATGTTCTTTCTCCGGCATCAAGTAATGTCCTCTACCCTTGTAGCAAATAAGTCTCTGTGTTTTTCACAGTTTTTACAGGTATGGAGAATTCCTTCTCTGTTTCTTTTGCAAACCCCGTGTTGGCAATACCTGAATTACTCTCCCTGATGGACCTAAGAGCAGCTGATTTAGTGGTGTGAGCTTGCACTGGTCAGGTTGCTCAGGCTCTCCATAGCCTTTATTACTTGATAAAGGGAAATCTTTTTTAATATCTGTGACAAGTATACAAAGGGTAAAGCAAATAATATGATCAGATTTGAGAAAAGCCTGACTCAAAATTAAAGGAAGGGCAAAATGAGTTTTTTGTTACTTTTATGAGTAAGGCTCCTGAAAGGAATAGGTTTTTATTTGTCATAATTTTTTATTCATCTTGTCCAGAATGAGTAGATAAACACATAATAGGCTTAAATTCAAGCAAAACAGATTAAAGTTAAATAAACTTTCTAACAGTACGAATGGGGAAACAAACAGATACGTTTCCTAAGCAGTTGTGAAGTCTCTGTCATTGTCTTCGAAATCACACTCCAAATCGTCAGAAATGTGGTACAAATCACATTCTTTCTGTGGAGTAAGAAGATGGAATAGGTGACCTGTTAAGGTCAGTGCTCTATGGTTTTCAGGACTGAAATTTAATTAAGAAGAACATAATTGGAAGAAGGCACTGGTATATCATAATTGCTGCTTTCATAAGCAATATTGCTTGTAGTCTGAGAATGTTTATTACAGACTGATAAGATTGTAGTGGTTTAACACTTGCTAGGATTTAAACTCCAAGTAAGACAGTCCCCTTCCTCCCTCCCCCTCCTGTGACAGAGGGACAAAGGCAGACACTGTGGATTGGAATAACAATTTACTGAAAGCAAAGAGCCATGGAATAAGAATTGTACAGTAACAGCAACAATATTAGTAACAAAAGTATAGAGAGGAGAAGGTGCTTTACACCCAGAAAGTGTTTACACCTTCAGTGAGTTCCGCACTGCTGCCGGGATAAGCACAAGCTGGCGGACATCCCTGCAGCTCGGCAGTGGCACACAGCTGTTCCTGGGGCAAGACAAGATGGGGGCTGCTCTCCACCGCCAGTGATCCCCATCCCCGACTCTAGGATAACGGAAAACCATGAGAAAAAGCCCTGAAAGCTGGAGCATCCGCATTGTGCTGCTTGTTTTTCCAGACTGCTCCGCTCTGCTGGTTCGATTCACACAGTGCTGCTGCTTTGGGTTGCTCAGGTCACTCCACTCTGCTGGGCTCATGTTCAGCTTGGACTCGGCTCCTCTCACCTCAGTTTGTCACTGCTTTGTTCCCTGTGGCTGCTTCTGGTTCACCTCTACTGGGAGTCAAATCTCGGAGCCGCTCTCGGCTGTTTGCCGTATCTTGGAGGAACAGGGAGGTATGATTGGAGTTAGGGGAGGGACAGAGTTGGTCCTGACAGTGGGCAGCATTATCACAGCTGGCACCTTTCCTGAGCAAGAGAGGGAGCACAGCGGTGCAGTTCCAGGGTATGCTGCTCTTCTCTTCCCCAAAACCACGCTGCCCAGCAGTGACGTGTGTGGTACAGAACAGCAACTCAGCCATGCCCACGCAGCCCTAAAGCTCCACCCTCTGCAAGCAAATTTAGGACATTTAGGAAGAGCTCTCTGGGGTCACTTGGTCCAACCTCTGGCTCAGCAGGGCTGACTCTGAAGCTACGTGAGGTTGCTCAATCCTTTTTGCTGATTTTTAGTATCTCCAGGAGTGGAAATTTCATAGCAACTTATTTCAATGTTTAACCACCCTCACTGCAATATTTTTTCTTATAGTTGGAATTTACCTTGTGGAGCAACCAGTCTCTTGAACGCATATCTGAAAGCATCTATCTTGTCTATAATCACCACAAGGTATCTGAAAACAGAAAATAGATTTTCCCCATCACTGAAGTAATGTTTGAATTTCTATATATAGTACTGAGTATCCCAAGTGAGTGAGGACTAATGATTATCTGCTACATGTTAAATTAATTTCAATGCAAAATTACAACTTAACCCAGGTGATTATTGAATGAGTTCATACAATTCTGAATGTGATGTGTCTTACTAGACTTAAAGCTAGCTTCTGAAACTTAACCCTTTAAGACTGGTGAGAACTCCTGAGAGATCCAAAGGGAACTGATTGGCTTACAGGCAGGTAATTTCCTTGAGCAGTTGATAAACTATGAAAAAATCCCCAAACGCAAACTACTATTATTTATTATATAGACTCCTCCCATCTTTCTGCCCTGAGATCACAAAACATTCAAATCATTCAAGAAATAGGGGTCATGTGTCTGATATGTTAAAATTGAACAGCTGCCAGGTGTGCTGTTTAGAGCAACCCTGACCTGAGGTCTGTTAGCAGCATTCGTTTGACAGAGAAGTTCTTCTGTAAATATAGTTATTGTAACATGATTAGTTTGTCCACAACTTTAGTTTAACTTGTCCAAATAACTGATGACTATTAAATGTAGACTTCTTGCTTAGAAAGGGACAAAAGTCTGACAGACTTTTATTCATGCTCTGTTACTGGCTTCTGACTTTTGTAACAGACACTGATAGACACTTCTTATTATTGTGAATTGAAATAAAAGACAAACCCTTTCTTTCAAAGTACCAAGACACAGGACACGATCCATGAAGCAGGAGAAAAAAAAAAAGAATAAATTATTCGTAAGTCATTAGGAGAAAAAACTAACTCAAAGTGCTAATTTGCATCTTACTTATATATTTACTTGTATATAAGACTATCACTGAAGAAAAAATAAGCATTGCTGTAAATGACAGACACATCACTACTAAAATTTCTGAAAACAGGACATTCAGAACACATTTTTAAAAGGCATTAAGAATATTTAAGTATAATTTTAATTTGTAAGAACTGAGGAACTACTCTAAATTGCTCTATATCTGGTACAATTGGGCCTTCTTTTTGGTACTTTTCTCTCCCCTACACATTCTATGGAGTGATTGTTCTGCTTTGGTGGTCTATCTATTTTTGGGTTTTTTTTTAAAATTATATTAATTTCTTTCAGAATAGTGCCGTTTTCATTGTCAAAAGTTTCAGAAATCCATTACCTGTGGTTATATTACTTTGTCAGTTATCTGCATGTGATATTTTTGAAGTCATACAAAAATTACGTCTTGAAAGTCAGTATTTATCAGCTACAGGTGTGAATTCTTTTCTGACATGTTAGAAAAGACTCTTTAGTTGTTGATGCAATTAAAAGAATTAGAGTGATTATTTATAATTGCAAAAGCTGTTCCTGTTCAAGAGTAAAATTGATGTAATCACCAAAAGGACTTGAACATTTTTATGTGTTCTGGATGTAGTAAACAAAAAATTTAATTAAACAGCTATTAGAAAAGCAAATACTAAAAACTGTGGAGTGACATGCGTCCTCTAGAAATAGGGACTTATTGGAGTTTGCTGATTACACTTTATTTTCTAATCCATACCATTCCATACAGTGCACAATGAGGGAAAACAATAACTATTATTACTGGTCAGGAGGAAGAGCTCTCAGTACCTTTAAAGAAAAAAATGCCTCTTCATAGGAGCTCTATAAGAAGTCCCTTAAGGCTCAGTTTCTGATGTCCTCCTGTTCTGAAACAAAAATATCTAACCTGCTCCCTTCCTTGTGCTCTGGAAAACTGTTGAATTTATCAGTTCGCTCAGAGCTATATGTTAATTCTCACTGCCTGGGTGAGAATATATATTTTTATGTATATATATATCATTGTATAATAAAAACAGCTGTAGGTATTTAAAAGATGCTACAAGAATGTCTTTCATAGGCATTCTTTCAAAGACAGAGAAAGAGAGAACATGGCGTAAGAGAGAAATTTGTATCAGGCTAGAATGTGACCAGTAATAAGGTAGAAGTGTAGGTGGTGAACAGTTCTCAGACTTACGCAGTATTTTTCATTTCCCCTTCTGAAGATACTCTGTGAAGAGAGTGTATTATTCCCACTGTAGTGATTGAGACAAAGGCTTTCAGGTCTTAGTAGTTAGGCTTGCTATGCCATGAACAGATGTAACTGGAAATTTGAAATATAATTTTAGTGTAACACAGGCTATTCCTTACGAGTACAGGTTTTCTAGGTTTCTATCCCGGTGTCCAACACTATGCCAGAGGCTATGTAGGTGACAGGATGGTTACACCCAAGGAGTTGCTGTCAGCAGCTCAATGGCCAAATGAAGACCAATGATGACTGATATTTCTCAGGGGTCGATGGTGGGACTGGTACTGTTTAACCAGCACTTGATCCCACTGTCCCTGTCATCTTTGTTGGTGACAGGGACAGTGGGATCAAGTGCACCTCAGCAAGTTTGCTGATGACAACAAGCTTTGTGTTGCAGTTGACACACTGGAGGGAAGGGATGCCATCCAGAGGGACTTTGACAGGTTTGAGAGGTGGACCTGTGCGACTGCTTTTAGGAAAACAGCAATCAACCCTGTAGCTCCTGGGGCTAAGATGGAGGTGGCCTTATACTCAAGGGATAAGCTATTTTTTATGATGAGGTCATCCTATTCTGTGTCATCCTATATAAATACATCTTTCCCTGTTCCCATCAATTTTGGAGCTGCAAAATTGTGGTTTAAAGATGCTGTATTTGTCATTTGATTGTGGAAGTGGGTCCTACGATATGCTAGTATTTGTATTTTGTATGAAAGAAGTGGATTATATGTCTGAGAAAAAAGAGATACCCTACTGAGATCAAAAACCAGAGAATATCAATGAGATTCCATGTTTCATTTTTATATACTGCCTAGTAGTCTTATCAAGCAAGTGTAATGGAGAAATAAATGCAGTTTTTTAGTGAGTAAATTATTTCCTTTTCTTCTCATCTTTTTATTTATGACAATGATTGAATTTAATCAGAATGAAGCAGTATTTGCTTTAATTTTTTTGCAGCATGCTGTGTTTCAAAGGCTAAAATTTATCCACAAGATTGTTCCCACTAACTAGCTGTCACAGATCACAGGAACAATGCTTTTCTCTGACCTCATCTAACTTCTGTGTAGGAATCTCTATGTTCAAAAAAGAAGAAAGAAAACTTTTAATCAAGAGTCAATACGAAGAACTAATGACTCAGCATATGTTATCTAGATACCATGATTAGCAGAAGATGAAAATTACTACCATTTTATCCCCAGTTCTCCCTAAGTTATTTTCCTTCAAAAACATGTTTGTGTTTTACAAATACTTTTTGATTTATTGCTTCATAAATTATAGTATTTGGTTAAAAATACAGGGCCTTTTATGTGAGATCAGTCTCCAAGGACTGTATGGGGCTTGCAAACACAGAAATGATAGCAATTAAATTCAAAAATTAGTCTGCTATTTAGAGTATTGTCTCTTCTTAATAGCTTCATATATCTTTTGTCTGACTCCAGAGCCAAAAGAGAGGTTTTGATACTTTCAGCAGGTTCTCATTTTATTTCCAAGCCTTTCCCTCCCTAAAAATTTCTATTGAACATTGTAATAAAACGTACCTGCACAGGAATTCTACCAGTGGAATATTTTAAAAGGATTTTATTTCTTTTTAATTACTAGATTTTTCCCTTTATTTCACCCTGTTGTTACCACAGGTCTCCTGCAGGCTGTCTGTGGCCCTTTTACACTCCTACTAAAAAATTTTATGGCGTCTGAGTAGCTGATACAGAGAGACTTCAGAACCTTGATGTTATTAAAATTCACAAGTACTATTATGTCCTGAGTAAAGCACTGTATTTTTTTAAATTTAAATTTTGCTTAATGATACAAGTCTTAGACAGAGCAGAGAGGGGGAAAATTTATGGGAAGATATCTTTCTGAAAGGATTTCTTCAACAGCAGGTACCATACATATACAGAAGTATGTGTTCAGATTTTGTTAATAGTGCCCCAGACAAGAGTTCCAAATCTGCCACATTGTTTCTGTTTTTTCTTCCATTTTCCAAAAAATAATCAATGTTTACTGTAGGAACTTGAGGATGCCAAGTACTTCAGATCCTGCAATATTTCTATTATTCTATTATTTTGAAGTTTCCTTCGTATATTAAAATGTTCTATTAAACAGAACATTATGTCACTGTCTTTTCTGTATCATTGCATTTCCTAGCATGCTGATACTCAAATAATAGACTGTCTACTGCTCTAGGACTTTTACATACATATAATACAAAGAGATCACTAACTCTGTTTATTTACAATATCCTGAGAGACAAAATGGACATTGCCATATACAATGAAAACATGGGAGAACACAGGATATGGAAATAAAAACTACCAAGGTTTCTTGTACTTCTTATGTATGAAGGAAATGTAGTTTCAAGTTGGGAATTTTTCAGCTGTGCCTTTTTACTTCATGAACTTTATGAGTTCCTGAGTGAGCTTTTAGGTGGAGCATATCAGGTACGTGTTATTACATATCCTTAGCGTGTTCTTGCATATGGAACTTCTGATAGCACAAAATAAGTTATGGAGAAAAAGTTCACAGCTTTCACGGCTTTCCTTTCCCCATACTCCACCAATTTCTTTAAAAGAAATACTTTGGGTGGGATTAGACCCTGTGACTGCCTTACGCTGAGGATATTTCCTCTGCCAGGCCTCTAATATTGTAGACACCATTTACAAATGGAGCCTTCTGTTTCTACTTAGCATTATCACCTTGTTGGCACGAAAATAGGGCAATAAATAGAAATGGGAGCAAAATGGCTTATTATAACGTACACAAAGTAGGTAAGAAAAATGATGATGGTTTCAAAAACTGAATCGGGGAAATTAATTATGCTTTCTCTTAATATTCTGAAAAATGACGGTAAAATCCAGTTCTCTCAAGTTCTCTGGTTAATTTCATGGGACAGGATTCTTTTCTCTATTGACCCTTCCAAATTAATAACTTTCCAGAATATGTATATTATTCTTTATCCATTTGTATGGCAAAATCATGTGGGCTTTTAATCCTTTTGGTGTTTCAAATATAGTGCCAGTGGAGTTGATGTTATAGAGCCTTACAATCTTTTTAATTTTGTAAAGAAAGGTGACGTAATATTCATGCCAAATAATGGTCATGGTTGATTTTCAGTAAATATTAGTGTTTTTCTTCAATAAGAGGTCTGATAATTGATCACCAGGCGGTATCATAAAAAATTTACAAACAAATAACTGTTTATTCTGACACAAAACTAGAACTAAAAGTCTTTATCCCAATCAATTGTTAGCAAGCTCAATTCAGCTTGCAAGTAAAGTAAGACTAGAGCAACCTCTTCACTTGTCTTCCCTTGATCCTTTCAAAACAGTTTTACAACTGTTATTTTTTAGCATATTTCTTCTTATCAGTTCTGCTTCCTTATTTACATATGTCACAGTAATAAAGTAGTAAACACTGTTCTCAAAAAAGAAAGTTACAAAAAGTAAACAAGTACCTTCCTGTCATCTAGTTCTTTATCATGATCAGTGAGCTATCAAATGTCCTTACCAGAACTTTTACTTTAGATTCCTTCTTGATGTTTGTGTGATAGAGACCACTTATCAGCGAATAGTGCTATAAGATAAAGTCCTAGTAGAATTTATGTAATTAAACTAAATATAAATAAATTATAAGTGCTTCCTTTTTGATGATTTATTTAATAGGTTAAAAAGTGTCAATAGTGAATAATGTTCGGTATATTATTGAAAAAGAAAACTATCAGATAGGAATGATTTATAATGCTATATGGGGGTTATACATCGTGGGACACATTTTAACCACATCTTTGGGAAAACCTCATGACCCTCCTAGTCTTAATTACACAAATGGCTTATCAGTGCATAATCAAAATCACTTAGTAGTTCAAGGTGGGGGTCTAATGCATTAGTTTGAGATTGCTGATCAAAAGTACCATTTCACCACAAGAAATTCTTCTCAATCTTTTGTCAAACCGTTTGATAATATGGTTTCTTTATGGAATAATCAATCATCTGCATTCATGACACATATGTGAGAATAAATAACCCACACTGTGAGTTTTGGTTTAAAATTCATATCTCAAATGATGGTATTTATCTGTATTCTGTACACAAACCTTTATGTACATAACCACAGTCTAAACTGAATTAAAACCCTGGTTTATTTAGCACAGTCGAAACAACCTCTTAAGTAACCCAAGAGTTAATTCTGTATTTTCACCTGAGAAATTGTACTGCCTCTTTCCTTTACAATGATAGATACCTGAAGTTATCAAAAAGGACAAAACACATTATCATGGGTACAACAGAACTGGCATGTCATTAAACTGCTCTTCATCAGCTAATTTGGGAACGGATTGGAAAAATACTGCAAAAATCTTTTCCACCTCAAAGGAAGGAACGTTAATTCTACAGCTGCTGTTGATGGGCTCATGTCTAATTGGAATAGGCAATAGTGATCAGGTGTAGTGTTTTATAGAGCTTACTGAGATAATAAGCAGCTTTTATATTGTCGTTTTCAAGCCACGCCAATCTCTCTTTCTGCAGTAATTTCTCATCTGTATCAGTATGTAGAAGTGTTGGCTGGTGAGGTCCTGTACAGTTGGTTGTAGTTGGTCTTTGTGTTACTATTTTCACAGTATGGTAGTACATTTTTATCTATGCTTGAGGCTGTATTTTTCTTTCTTTCAGGGGTTTTCTTTCTTCAGATATTCATTGATACTGAAGTGGCACTTTTCAGATTGATATTACACATTGAGAACTGTCACCAAAGTCAGTTCAGAGAACTTACAAGCTGTATTGTAAATTTATAAAAATAAAATAAATAAGTATAAATTGGTAAATAGATAAACAAAGGTAATTTTTAAAATCTGAGGATAAAAATACAATTTCTGTGCTTTATTTTATAAAAGGGAGAGAAATCACACCAACAAATCTTTCTCAAAACTTACATGTATAACAATTATTTTTAAGGGATATTTATCAGCTTTCCAACTGAAAAAGGAACTAGTTTTGTTTAGAGATGTCAGAATTTTTTTTTAAATTATTATTATTATTTTTATTCTTTCCCGTGAATGATAACAAAACATGTACAATTTTTATTTGTTTCTCAAGGTCCATGTGGCTGCGGACTCTTTCTACATTTCATCTTTAACAAACAATAAAGATTCTCATAAGAGGAATATTTTTTTCCATAGCATTTTGAACACTTTGATGGCCCAAACAAATATGCAAAAAATGTGAAATTTTCTAAATTAATGTGAAGAAGTTTTATTTAGAGTGGACTCCCGACTGCACACTGAAAGCAACTCTTTCACAGTGTGTTTCAAACAGTCCATCTTTCAGCAGATCTATAATAATTACTCATTTAGTGATATTTATTCTGAAATTATGATTGAATTTCAGATTTATCCCAAAAAAGAGTTGCTTATCAGGTTGCTCTTTTGAGGCGTGATGTAAAGAATGCCATTGTGGACTTACAGGGTATTTCCAGCGATAAGAGAGACCTTGGACTCCATAGACAATAGGCTTTTTCTGACTTCTTCTTTATATTTTTTTTCTTGTACGTGTCAGTGGAACTGTGTAAGACACCCGCTTTCTGAAGTGGGGCACAAGGGGATTGCAGAGGGTCCTCCCTGTGTTACAAGTGCCTAAAGCACCAGACACTGCTCAAGGGGACTGCATGAATGCATTGAGGTTTCTGCACCCTGGAATACAGAAAGGAAATGTCTCTTAAACTTTTTTTTTTTTTT
>VZTA01028490.1:225784-284357 GCA_013398855.1 Mohoua ochrocephala
TTTTTGAGGGCATGGAGAGAATGAGAAACCTCAACCTTTTAACCTTTTATCATGAATTAGATAGCTTTCCAAAATGTCCAATAGTTAGCTTCCTCAAGGAGTATTGAGAAAAGAACATCATGTTTCTGGGCTCAGAAATCTCTGGGACTTTTATGTCAGATGCTGATGGACTTAGCTATTGCATACTGGTAGTTTCGAAGAAGAGCATTCCGGATTACACCACAACTGAATGTCGAACATAAGCAAGTGACAGTTCAATGTGCCTTTCATGCATTTGGCATTTCACTCTCAGGTATGATTCATGGCTCCTTCTCCTGGGCTACACACATAGAGCACTTTGTCCCCTCTGCAATTGTCTACCACAGGAAAGTGGTCTCTGACTAGAAGAGAGTAAGTTTTGGAGCAAGAAGCATAACCATATGAAATCACAGATTTTCATTTAAAAATATAATTTATTCTTTCTAAAACTGCTTCCTACATAGCTGCATCTGATTTGGGCAGTGGTAGAACAGTCAGCGTGATGGTACTGAAAGTGCCATTTTGATGAGAAAAGGGAATCAAATTGTTTTCCCTTAGGTTTTGAACTTCTTATGCTGCTAAATGCAAATTTCTCATATAGAAATGTAGTTGAAGCTCAATCAAGTTTTATTACATGTCACACCTCTGCCCCTTTTCTGCCCCTAATATTCTGAGATAATATTCGAAACCAAGCATTATCCACTGATAGAAACATTAATCAGTGTATTGGCATTCCAGTACTCCTGGAATTGTTTTTTATTTTTCTGAAATTAAATAGCTAAGTCCAGAAAGAAAAACTATATGGTGCAATATGAAAGAACTCAAGGCCACCAAAACTACTGAACAAAGGAAGAAGAAATCTCTTGGTTTACCCCAAAAGCTTTGTTAAAGAAGCTTTGGAAGTTTTATTTTCTCTGAGAATTAAGGATTCTATCTAGTCTTTCTTTCTGTTAAGGAAAGCAGGACCAGATGGGAATATGTGTATTATTCGTGGTATGTTGACAGCCTTTTTTATTTAAAATACATATATGTAACAAATATTTACTCAATTCAAATGCTCTTTGAGCAAAGTGTTTAAATAAAGTCATGCAGTGACAAAATGCTGAGGATTATGCTACTGTGGGCTACAATTCATGTCTTAAATTATTTTCTCCTGAGGACAGCTATAACTTCTCCAGGAAAGGCAATTCAAGAACACATCTTGAATTTTGGTTATTTCAGAACATGTTCAAGTCACAAGGGAACTGAATTGCATGCTATCTTTGAACACTTGTGGGAGCCTGATTTTTAAGAATTAATAGAACTTATTTTTTCTTTAGGACGACTTGAAAAATCAAGGATTGCTTCTACTTCTCTTAGATGTAAAAAATAATAAAATAAAAATGCAATTTGGGAAGGAAAAGTACCACTTACAACATCTGACCAGGAACGTGTAGATTTTTACATTAAAAAGAGATGGGTTCTTTGTAGAGGTTGTTACAGAAGTCTCTCAACTTTTTTGCAGTACTTTTTAAATAAAGAAATTGTAATCAGTTCCACTTTATTAAAAATGAAAGTTTAAATCTAATTACTTTGACATATTAAAAAGTGAAATAAATGAGTAGCTATGTATAACTAGAGATACTCCCTCTGAGTAAGTTGATTTATAAATATGTTTAAGCATCCTCTGATTATTTAAAAATAGAAATGAAAAATTTTGCTGTTGCTTCCCAGGGTATAAGGGTAGTAGTTGATTAGTCTACAGGTTAGCTGCACAAATTCCTTAGGGCAGAATTTGGCAAGAGATTAAAGCACTTGAACTCAAATGTCTGTATGTTAATGTCTACATGTGGAAGATGCCTGAGCTTACCTCAGGTCAATACAACATCAGGCAATAGGCTAAACTGAGACTAGAAACCCATTTAGCTCATCAACCAGCCCAGCAGCAATGCAATTCACTTGCTTAAGCATATCCTGGGGTATCTGAGAATGGAATTGTCCGATATGGCAAAAGACCTGTTGAAAGGCACTTGCTTTTGCAGCATGAAATGAATTAACTGAGTGCAGCTGCTATGCTGCCTGCATACTCATGTGATTCAGGTGCCTTGGTCTCCTGCTGAACTTCTGAGGCATCACTGGATCAGCAGATAGATTGCCTGCTGGATGGGATCTCTCAAATGACCCTGTGCACCCAGGTGTGGCCAACTGAATCATAACTCACATGTCCCTAAAAGCTCCCAAATTAAATGTCTGGGTACATTGGCTCCTTGGCCAAAATTAGGTTGTTCGGGGACATAGAAGGACCAAAATGACTCCCAAAACAGGTAGCAACAAAACCACTTGCCCTTGCCGTTTTCCCTATAAATACATTTAAAGAAGGAAAAAGAAAAACAACCCAAACATAAAGAGCATAATTTTTATTTAGAGCAAATGGAACATAGTGTGTTGTAAGGCCAGGGAAAGTATTCTCATTGCAGATTTTGCCACTGCAGCTTTTCAAAGTGCTTTGTTACTTCATGGAGCAGAAGTAGTAGGCATACCTGGGGTCATCTTGGTTACTACAACTTTTCCATGACTGTTATTTGTGTGTGTCTTGCCACAAAGGGAACTATTCTCCAGAATTTTTCATATAAGCATGACAAGGTATTGCTTCAGGCTTAGATGATGATAAAATTGAATGAAAATTAATGGTAAAGGAAGTATATCCTAGACTGTATTTCAAATGAAATACAGTATTCCTAGAAGTAAAATGTAAAGGTTCATTTGACTATTGAAGGAAGGTGAAATTTATAAGAACAATATTGCTTCTACTGTTAGAACTAGCAGAAAAAAACCCTGAAAATAAGTGTCAAATAATGAATTTTTCCCAGAACAGAAAATTGATGCTTAGGAACAACAGAAAGACAATCAATGAAGTTTTTTCCCCTTTTCAAATACTCTAAAGTGGAATAAAAATGTGCTGAAAATAGAAAAAAAAATCTGTGTTTTGTTTGACTAAAAAATAATTGGATCAATTTCCATTATTTAGTTTCTTTCTGAAGCGTGAAGGAAGAATAGTTGCAGTTATTTGCTGACAGAAGCATTCCTCACTTCAAAAGTAGGCAAATAAGTATTCTTTGATTCATTGACAATTTTTCCTAGACAGATCTATCATGTTTGTCCTTGGTTTCTTTAAGCATTTCACTGCTGTGAAATAAAAACCCCTGGGGAAATCTGAGACTGACAGAGTGTTACTGTGTCTCTTCTCAATTTCTCCTCCTGGATTTAAATAAATAGTAAGCAATCAAAATCAAAGAAGGTTGTTCAATAAATGTGGGATGGCTTATGCAATTCTTTTTTAATGTTTCATATCTCAGAGGCTGCCAGAGTGTCTCGATTAGTTGCTTCTATTTTTACATATAAATAATGTTTGTCTGCAGCTTGAAATTGTCTGATGAGTAAGCTTATGTCGCTTTCCAAAGTCCAACAAGTAAATGGATTCAGCAATACATCTCGTGATAAAACCATTACCTTTGGTTACATCTTTCCCACTATCTTTCTAGAGTGACGAGGATCTGGAGAAGCTATAGTAAATATGAATTAGTTCCATTTAGTTGTCCATGAATCAAAATAGTTAATTTTAAAAATATACTATCATTAATATCTACATTCAAAGTGGATATATTACAATAACTTTGGGAATAGTAGTTAACCACCACTGAGATTTTGAGCTGGACAGAGGAAACCTTTTCAGAGAAAAGAGAAATACTAATTTCAGTGAATAACTTGCAAATTTCCAGATTACTGTGTATTTTATAGTTTATCTTCTTCGGTTAAACAGTAGAAAAGTTACTGTGAGAATTCGAATGGCTATGTATTAGCAGACTCGAGTTTCATCTATAAGCACCCTTTTGAGAGTCCTCACACCTACCTGTGTGCAAAGCCTTTGTATATTCCACAAGTATCCTAGTTTCCCTCAGAGCATCCCCCTCACAGTGGCATGTAGGACATGGTTATCCATATTTCTGAGTTCCTGAAGAGCTGTGTTACATTCTAAGTCCTTAAAGAGCTGCATGTTTTGTGCAGTGTGTTACCTGAGGTAATCTGCTCATCTGAGTACTACAGCTTTTCAGATACAGCCTTCCTGCCATGTCATTTCAGCAGACCACAAATCCCTGGATTTACCATTATACTGTAGAAACACACCTTTTTTTTTTTTTTCTTTGTTTGTGAGTACAAAATACAGTTGCATTAAAAAAAAAAAAGTTGCATAAAAAATTAACAACCTTCTAGGCAGATGTATGCAAGTGGTAGACTGGGCTGCAGTCCTTCAGGATAAATCTGGTCCTGTGTGAGAAATCTCTGCCCCAGCATCTGGAGTGCTGCCTCCCACAGTGTCCGTGGGGTTGTTTCTCACACTTCCTGACCTCACTCCATCCTCACTCTGTCCTGCAGCGTTTTTGCCTTCCTTACTCACGCAGTCCCCGCGGTGTCCCCACCCCAGCCGTGGGCTCAGCCACACCCTGCGGTGGGTGAATGGATCCGGCTGGATCCGGCTGTGTCCAGCTGGGGCAGCACATTAGACATGCACTGGAATTGTGTCACTTACTTTACCACATAGAACAGCTGCTCATACAGACATATTCTCACACAATAAAAGAATAAGAAAAAACACATTTGCTGGATATTAAAGGTACAGAATTTCTAAACTTTTTTTTTTTTTCAGCTGAAGCATGAAGCATTTGCTAATGTTAATGAAACATTTGATTTGATGAATTTTCTTGCAGTCAAGTGGCAAATTATTTCCAGAGCACTTTATGTCACATTTAGCTTTCCATCTGTTCTTGCTTTAGTTGGGTGTCGTGGTCTAACCCCAGCCAGCAAACAAGCCCCATGCAGCCACTCACTCACTCCCACTGGAGAGATCAGGGAGAGAATCAGAAGGGTGAAAGATAAAAAATCACGGGTTGAGATAAAGATGGTTTAACAGGGAAAGCAAAAGCTGCGCACACAAGCAAAGCAAACCAAGGAATTAATTCACTGCTTCCCATGGGCAGACAAGTGTTCAGCCATCTCCAGAAGAGCAGGACCCCATCACACATAATGGTTACTTGGGAAGGCAAATGCCATCATTCCAAACATCTCCCACTTCCTTCTTTTCCCCTCCACTTTATATTCTGACTGTGATGTCATATGGAATGTAACATCCTTCTGGTGAGTTTGGGTTGCCTGTCCTGGCTATACCTCTTCTCAACCTCCCATGCACCCCCAGCCTCCTCACCAGTGTGGCAGTATGAAAAGCAGAAAAGGCCTTGGCTCTGTGTAAGCCCTGATCAGCAATAACAAAAGCATAGAATCACGGAATCACAAAATCAACTAGGTTGGAAAAGACCTTAGAGATCACCGAGTCCAACCTATGACCTAATATCACCTTGTCAACTGGCCCATGGCACTGAGTGCCACATCCAGTTTTTTCTTAAATACCTCCAGGCATGATGACTCCACCACCGCCCTGGGCAGCCCACTCCAATGCCCAGTCAGTCTTTCTGTGAAGAACTTCTTCCTAATGCCCAATCTAAAGTTCCCCTGATACTGCATGAGCCTTTTTTCCTCTTGTCCTGGTACTCGTTGCCTGGGAGAAGAGGCCGACCCCCACCTGGCTGCAAACTCCTTTCAGGCAGTTGTAGAGAGTGATAAGTCTCCCCTGAGCCTCCTCTTCTCCAGGCTAAACACCCCCAGCTCCCTCAGCTGTTCCTCATAGGACTTGTGTTCTAGACCCTTCACCAGCCTTGCTGCCCTTCTCTGGAAATGCTCCAGCATCTCTCAACATCCTTCCTTAACTGGGAGGCCCAGAACTGGACACAGCAGTCAAGGTATGCCCTAACCAGTGCTGAGAACAGCGGAAGAATCACTTCTCTAGTGCTGCTGGCCACACAAAAACGTGTGTATCCTCTGACATTGCAAATCCGACTTGGAACATTCAGAGTGCATGTTTTCATTCATTTTTATGAATGCTAGTGTGTGTTTCCGTCCAATGAGATAAACTTGCTGTAAAGTGAGCTATTCCCTAGAATTTTTTATGTATGGCTGACCAGGTATTTCTCGTGGGCTAGATGTTTAATGCAAAGTAACGGTAAGGGAAATATCTTTGCAATTAAAATAAAATGCATTGTTTGTAGTATAATTTGCAGGAGAAATATAGCGTACTGTAATGCTGCATTTTAACTACAAATGGAAAAAACCACAAATTCTAGGCATAACTTATATTACCAAAAGAATTTAGCCATGTTGTTAACACATTGCAATTTCAGGTTCTGTAAATACAATGTTGTACATTAAATTTTATTCCTGTATAGGCAGAATGTTTTTTATAACAACCTGATATCGTAAATAACAAATATAACATTGTATTCCTTTCTATACAGGGACTACACAGATTTTCATTGTACTAACCTAGTCATTTAGTTAAATTGTTTTGAAACTGCCACTAAATTCTTTAGAATTTTTGACATATTGTATGTATTCACGATAAATGTCTGCCTTTCAAAAATTACTTTCCCTTTGCCTTTGTTTCTTTGCTTTTTAACTGAATAGGAGACAGATGAGAGAGAAAAAAACAGTAAATTACATGTACAGCTCTACTCACTCTTTTAAAATTCTAAATTTTTAATACAGAAATGAAGCAAGCTTGAATTCTGATTATCAGATAGCTAAACTGTTTCCTCTTACTCTGTTGGGAACCTGAATACTGCATCAAGCTTGCAATCAGGGTAAGGGTGTGCAATTAAAATTATGAACGCAAGATTGTTGTTTCTGGAAATGTACAAAAAGAACAGGATTTCATCACTTACTATATCATAATTTAGCAGCTCTGAAGTTATTTTGTGAACACATAACTTACATGAAAAAAGGAAATATTTTATATTATGCCACAGCATTTAAAAAAAAAATAAAACAAAAAAAAGGACATGTAGGAGAACTGAGATTTCTGATGGAACCTGGAATTTCTTTCTAGCAGGTTATCATAGTTAAATTCCTAAAACAGATTTAGCAGAAGGTCTGAGATCCACCCTTAGTTTTCCACAAAATTTGGATCAAACAAAGCACAACCAAGATTACGTTTCATAGCTGTAGAGCTTGGAAGCTTTCTGAATCTACTTATGTGAACAGTTGCAGAGGGTGATTCTGTAACAAAGTGTTTTCTGTTTACTCAGGAATGCTTCTGCAGCAGGAAAATTTTATATAAACACATACATTGTATTTAAAAGGTATTTTTAAAGAAGTGAAGGAAGAAAGTTGTGTCTCTAAGTATGTGGTTCTAAAAGGTCATTCAGTGGTTTTAGATTTTGATAAATGGTCATGTTTTTGAATCATTTCAAGAGTAAAAGAAGGTAGTTGAACCTGAAAACAGCAAAAGGTCATTATTATGATAATCTGTATTTGCTTGAATCATCAAATTCATATTACTTGAGGCTTTGCTTTACAATAAACATACCAAAATAGGAAACCTATTTTTCCTAAAAAGCCATGAGCATATTGAAAATAATTTTTTTTTTCAAGATAATACTATTTTAACTAGATGTGGAAATTTTGAAAATATATCACATTATCTTTAGAAGTTATTTAATGGAAATCTTAGCTATGCTAATAAGATAGTGTGATTTTCAGACAATTTGCTTGCCTGGCTTATCACAGGTAGACTGTGTAATAATAATAGCATACCATGCTATTTATTAAGTTTACAGAATTAATTTTAAAATTTCATGTGGAAAAAAAAATGAAATTACTGTTTGTACAAGTTCCCATGACATTATTTAGTATTTGTACATTTTTGTCCAAAATGAAATCATATAAGCAAACGTTAAAATGGAAATAGGAAACAGTTGTGCACATCTGTTAAGTTCACAACCACATGCGTACCTGTACACATACAGCTAAAACACAGAGTACACTGCTTACAGGGAAAAAGTAAGGGGCATCAAATCAGCCTGAAACTAGAATCATTTTCTTCATCAATGTTTCCATCTACACGCGTGCAAAGAGTCCCCCAGTGGGGGATTGGAGGAAATGTAAAACCTAGTCATAGTGATCATTTTTCATAATCAAATGCGTTATTTTTGTTGTCCAGAATATCTCAATTCTTTTACTGAAAATAGTAACGAGATAAAGGATCTATGGTAGCAAATTATTTTGTGAGGCCATACGTTGAAGAACTAATTAGTGAGTGCTGCTCTTTTGAAATAATCATAAACATTTTGAGAAAATCTCAGTCCTGATTTTTTCAAGTGTAGGAGCTGATATTCCAATGTTCCAGGTTATCTGTAATGCAAGCAATTTTGTAATCTTCGCTACCTTTTTTAAGTTACTAGAGTCTCTTGCACACTCTGGAAGTACCAATTCAAACACCATTTATTGAGGAAATTGTTCTGTGGCAAAACACAAAGACCAGTTGATAGAACTACTTTGTTTTAGATTGATCTGTCTGTAAGGACATCAGCAGAAAGAATTCTGGTTTACGTGTAAAGCACCATGCACATACATCACCATTCTGCATTCCTCTGCTTGTCATCTGAAATGGTTGGTTGATAAAAGGTAAGGTGCTTTGTCATTATCCCTAGCACCTGGGAAATGGTCCAGTGTAAATTCGATCTCAGTGACTTATTAAAGGCATTTTAGGATTTGTGAACTTGATAATGGTATTTTGTGAGTGTTCATTACCACTGCAATTTAATATTACTACAGAAATTGAGTTAAGAGACTAGTAGTCTGGTAACAGCTTTGAGATGCAATTTACAATCATGAAAGATAACAAATCCACGCTTTATTACTATGTCAGCAGTGTTTTGTAAAACATGCTTAAAGAAGCTAATTAAACTTCATAAGTCCTCTTGTAGCATTATAATCTGTCACAAGCTTTAATCTAATGAACAACTTAAATGATATTCTACTGTAGAATAAAGTCTGAAGTGCTTGATCTTACTTAAAATTGGAATATAGTTGTTTCCCAGAAGAAATATCTGTAATATTCTGACTCAAGTAATGCTAAAATTGCAGTTTAGCATTACTTGTAAGTTTTAGCATTGCAGTGAGTTAGACAAAGTGCTAACTTGCATTATGTTTAATTGATCTGTAGTTAATTTATTCAGAAAAGAGCTGCTCACACTGAAAAAAATAAATAAAATCAGACAGCCATGTAATAGTAGGGAAGTAAATGTTCAGTGGTATGGAAGACAATAGCTCTTGTAGCAAGATAGCTTGTGGATACAGCAGTGTCAGGCAACTGGAGTTTCAGTGGACTGGTACAGTTCTGTGTCGTAGTCTTTGCTGAAGTCACGATGCTTTTATCACCTTTAGCAGGAACTTGAAACTTCACTGTGAGGAAAAATGACTGAAAAATAGAATATCGAATAATTGAGCAGTACTTCTGCACTTCATTTGGTGCTCTGAAATTTAAACTGAGGGAAAGAATAAATCCTTCATGTACCTTTAGATGTTACTTAGGACTCAGTGAACATTTTTGAATCCCAACAGTCCACCCAGCAGAGGCACAAGCAGTGTTTGACAGGGTGCTTTCTCTCAGCTGGCTGCTGGTTCTTCTTGCAATGTACTGACATATCTAATGAATAAATAATTCAGAGTCATCATTAGCTCAGGCTCATAGGTATTTCAACCTTCTTTTCTAAAAAAACTTCACAGATTAGGAGCTGTAGACTTCTCTGAATAAATAAATCTGTTTACAAATTAATTCCTTTCAACCTAGTATTTTCATGAAGCTTTTGCTGTCAAACTGTCCTGGCTCATTATATTCCCAGCTTTCGCCTACACATGTTAAGACTATAATTATTATAGTTGAAGCCATAGTTTGTTTTTTAAATTGTATATTGTTCTTCATAACCAAATCTTGCTTAGGCAGTCAAATTCAGTAGTTGATGTCTTCTGTATTTGCGGTACTTCCCTTTAGTCTTGCCTGCTGTCAAGATATACAAAGTTATTTCTCCTTGCATTATTTTGCTTGCTGAGAATTTTTTGAGGTCTGATTAAAATAGTGAGGATTTTTTTCTTGAACTATTTATTTTTTCAAGCCATGAACTCTTCTGTTTTATTGTTGTTATGTTGTGTTAGAAGAGTTGTCATTTTAGCTATCTTTCTAAAGGAAAAACCATAATAAAGACAAGACAAAAAGAGTTAAAATGTATCCATGCTTGACAGTGATGATTGAATGATTGAAACCTAGCAGCTTTTATTTTGGCTTGCTAAGTTCCAGTGTCATCTCATTTTGTTGTCATCTCATAATATTTTGAAATATCCTGCACTGAATCCTGATAAAATCTGACAAATTCTTTCATGAAAATCTATGGTGAATGGACATTCACACTTCCTTCAAGATAACTGTTCTTATAGCAAAAATCTTTTCAGTAAATAATCTGTAAAGTTTAATCCTAGTTCTTTGTTCCTTTAACTAATGATGGTATTGCAGAATTACCCCCAATAATTACAGAAGCATGACCTATCAATTGTTCCTAATGCATGAATCACCAATCTTTGCTGTTTTTCCACTGTTCTGAAGGCATTTTGTGCTCCTGTGTTTGTCAGAAACATATTCTGTCAGTAGAAAATGTCTGTGGATTTAGATGTGTTTTCAGCACAGAGCTCTAGGAGTTTAGCCTTGTAGTCTACAGATTCCTATACTATTAGAACTGATCTTTAATTTCATTGTCATAATTGTCTGTTGGCATGTATGTCTGTAATTACTGTTTGCAGGTCTTACAGCCTATCCTAAAGTGGCTCTCAATGAAAAATTTTTTTTTTGTTGCTGTTTCAAAGGTCATAATTAATGCTGACATCTCTGTGTGGTGACTGTCTTGTGTTCCTAATAATTTTTACACATTTTTTTTTAAATTGCTTTTTTATCAGCTCCTGGATAGCAATGTTTTCATACTCAGGGGATTTTGAGGTTTTATTTCTTGTGTCCTTTCATTGCTTTTGTAGCTTTTGTCATTGTTTATGCTATTATAAAGTTATGGAAATGTATCTTTTTGGGATTTTGGGGGTTTTTTTTGGCAGATTTTGATCCCTTTCCTACTTTCCAATCAAGTCTTTCCATGTAAATTTAAGAATTCTCCCCAGTCTGGATCCCAAGATCAATCACATCAAGTCTCATTCCTTCATACAAAGCAGAAAGAAATTGCAAGACTTACATAAGATTTATCTTTCTCTCTTTGTCTCAGTGTTTTCAGACCTGAATGTCTTTATGAGATTTTTATTTTTTTTTTTTTGTCTGGAGATTTTTAATGCCTTCTTAGCTTTCTTTTAGGATTCTTGAAAGCCGTGTTGAAACACTAATTACCATTACTTCTCAACTACTGCTTTGTATCTGTGATAGACATCATAGACCACAAAATGTACCATGTGCATTTTGATCACAATTTCTGCTGCAGTAGGTAATGCCAACTTTACTTCACAGAAGACAGAAATTAGAATGTTGTTATTTGTGGTGAAATCTTTTTGATGAGCAGGTTTCTCTAGGCTTGAGTTGAACAACAACCTAATGACCCACCATGGAATTGCTGTGTGTCAAAAGCGACTTCAATCTTTTAGGGAAAAGAACATTAAAAATATCACATCTTATCTTTGAAAGGAGTTAAGGGTGCTTTCTTCTCTCCACGCTGGGGGATGGTTCAGCTTTTCACAGGACAAAGAAAAATTTCCCGGGGAAGGAATAAATGAAAAATAAATCAGACTAAGTTCATGACAGCATTTTGCCCAATGTGTAAAGTAATTACCTTAACAAGCTAATTAACTTTAATAGACTGTCCCACTGTTCCCTTGTCTGCTTAGCTGACCTGTCTGTTGAAGCTTTCTGTAAACTTAGCACTCTATTTGCATAGCTGCAGACAATTTGAGGCTGCTATTGTTGGTTAATCTAGAATCTGAACCTGATTTAATTGCAAGGAATTATAATGAAATCTTCAGGGGGGCAGGAAGGAAAGAGGAATACATAACTTATATATGCTTTTCCTGCTGTGAAGAGGTAGCAAAATGTGCGAACCGAAGAAGACACTGAGGGGCAATAAAATATCTAACTTAAAATTTCAGCAGTGATAAGGAAACAATGGCAGCAACTTGTGCGGTAATGTATTTTTGCATGCTGCTGACACTTTTGAAACAGTCTGTAGGTGTTACTTAATCAAAAGTTATTGACATTTTCTAAGAGTTGGAAAATTAAGGACTCCTTTGAAAAAACTATTATGTTTAGGAGACACAATAGCAAAGCTTTTATACAGTTAAGCTTTGGCTTGGAAGTGAACTAATGATACACAAACTTAAATATCTTGAGAATGCAGTGGATACAACCTGCTTCAGAGTAAAGGATAACTCTACACAAAAGATCTTTTGTATCCAGATTCTTCAAAAAAATATGTCTGAAATTATTTACCTTGAATCAAGACTGTGCAATAAAGAAAAAACTCTTCCATGTATAGTACTAAACACTATCTATACACCGAGAAAACTTTTTTTTAATAATAGTATATGTCTGGCTCTTCTGCAATATAAACATTATTTTTAGAATGCTGTGTGTTGTCTTATAATTAGTCATGTTTACTTGTTTTAGTGAAGTAAGTTCTCTGCATGTAGCATGTCCAGTGTATGCAATGAACCTTGCAAAGCAGTATGTGGAGCTTCAAAATACATGAAAATTTGATGGGACAGTAAATTACTTATCATGTCAGCAATTAAAAATAGCTGGCTTGCTCTCTAGCTATGCTATTCAGTGTGCTGGCTTTAAAGGCTTTGCCTCTTAGCCCCAGTTAAAATACCTGTGTCACGATGTTCATTGTTGCTAGTACTTTTTTTCTTGCCAGAGGACTTCTGGCTGTTAGAGGGAGATAAGCAAAGCATTGCAACTTTCACTGGGAACCCTAAAATATCCCTAAAAGGGCTTGGAAGCAGGCTTAATTCAGGAAATATTTCTTATCAAAATCCACACTCTTTTACCACACACCAAGACTGGTTGACTAAAGGAACAGGAATACATTTGGATAAATTTTAAAAAAATAAACATTTACTATTGAAAGAGAACTTGCCTCCTGGTGGAAGTAGTGTAGCTGTATAGTGTTACTGAGACAAGAATCTAGTTCACAACAGGTATATCATTAAACAGTAAGGAAATGGAATAAATTTTGTGCTCAAATTTAAAAATAAGTAGACATTCACCTGGCTTCCAGAATATACGTTATTATAAACAGCTATGATGTGGTTGCACTCTGATTGCAACTTGGTGAGATTTTCTCTCTCCCACCCCACTTTTCACTCAGGTGAACCAACATGGCAAATAATTTTATATTGGCATGAGCAATAGATCACCTGAAAATAACACTGTTTTAATCATGTCTAGAATCAGAATTCTCATAGCAGAATTCCCATTTCTTTGGAAAACATCTCTTAGGAAGCATTTTTTTCTGATTTTCTCTGGCATTTAAGCTTTTCTGTGGCCGTGGGATTTTCTTTGTTTATTTGTTTGTATTTGAGAATACAACCGTCATATAAGTCAGAGGGGTCATATCTACAAAGATAGAATGCATCTGTTGCCGGATACTCTGCGAGGCCTTGTGTTAACAGGGGATTGAGACCATGCATTAACAGGCTATGTGCAACTATGTTTGGTTTGGGAGGTGGGGGGGAGGTATTTAATTTTGGAATAAATGTGTACTATTTGGGAAAAAAACTTGTCCTATCGCTTATTTGGTTTTCTGTGACATTTGGGAGATATTTTTCCAGTAAACCAATTCATATTACTCCTGCTTAACAAGCTACCAAGTAGTAAATCCTGAACCTCTGCAAAACATGTTGTTCCTTTCTTTACATAGTAACAATATTTTAAAGTAAACAGAATGGAAAAGTTTTACATCAGTTTGGGGAAGTTCTCTTTTTTTTATTTCAGTTCTTCGTTGTTACGCTGAAATTTTGTCCCAACAAGATGCAGCCAACATTTTCTGTCAAACTGTCGTAGTTACTGTTTGGCACGTTCTACTGCTGATATAGCCCAGAAATTTTATTTCATTATATTATAATTTCAAATAAGAGAGACAAGTTTTGTGAAGGTGGGTATATAAATGTCAATTCCTATTGCGTATAGGGGTTGCATGATCCTTCCTGTTTACAATTATTTTCTGATAGTTACCAAACAGTATTTGGGGGGGAACAACAAGGTTTTTTGTTTGTTTTTTAACCAGTATCTTAAATTTCTGTGTACAGACAAACAGGGAAAACAAAACAAAACAAAAAACCCCAACAAAACCAAAACCAAGCCAGTTGGGTATATATTACTAGAAAATTGCGTTGTTCTCCATTGGCTTTATTATTGGGGTAAAGCTTGGTGTTTCAAGTGGAAATAGTTACTTTTTGCCACTTAAGAATAGCTTAAGAAGACAAAAAGAGGTTTTTACTTAGTGATACAACTGTAAGTACAAAATAATATGGTCAATATAATGAGAACATGTTAAAAAATGCAGGTAAGTCAACTTGCTTGGCAAGATGTAGTGAGGATGTAAACATTTGCCTTAGCTCTATCTAATCCAAGTATCAACAAAACCCAGCAAGGTTAACTTTTACCACTTGAGAGTATCAATGAAACCCATACCATCACTGACAAGAGTAAATGCAGTGGATTTTGTCTAACTCAGTGCTTAACATCCTTAGGGAAAGAAGTGATAGACCTGCACAAAGCTTCTGTCCCAAGAAAAAGCTTATATTCTAGAAATACTAATAATATTGTTTGGACATGTAGTTAGGGTTACACCTACATGGTGGGTTGGTTTACTTGTTTGTTTTTAATGTTGCCAATATTATCATTGCTTGGCTGCAGTCATGCCAGTGCTTCATCCAAGTGGCATGTCTGCTGATCACACTCAAATTTTCAAATTCTTTATCCAAATTTTGAACTATGTCCACGTGAAGGTACAAAACAGCATGACTTTCAAAGATGCTAAGAATCTTGGCATTCGCATTGTGTTACACATTGAACAGATAAAACATTTAAACTTATAACACAAAAAATATTTCTATTTTCAGTGTTCTCAGACAGAAACATTTTATAGTCCTTTTTATGGACATGAAAAAACTCCTAATGCCAGATGGAGCCAATATTGCAAGCTCACTGCATGAGGAATTCATCAGGAATTCAGTATAGATCAGGGATTTTCAGAACTGCATCCTAATTGGGTAATAATCAGTCCATAAAAAGTGATCTGAGATTTCCTGGTCTTTTCAGTCAGATAAAGGCTGGGGTTTTTATTAATACTTACATATTAAACATAAGATGTACCTCTAAATACAATATTATTTGTAGTAGCTCTGTCAAGGAGGGCTCTATTTAGATATCGTTTCTTTTTCAACGGTCTCTATTTTTCCTTAAATACAGACATAAGTCTTTAATAGGAATAGAGTATATCATGTTCCAAAAGTAAGTTAATTTTTCTGAAGTTGCATCCATGAGTCATATTTGATAGAGAATGCATTTCTACTAGCTCTGTTTCTATCATAGGAAGGAAGATGAATAATCTTTCACCCAGCAAGTTTCAAAAATAAAAGAGTTAAAAGATAAATTACATGATTATCAGATAATGGAGAGTTAAAATTGGAAAATATTGAACAGATGCACCAATTAAATTCAGTTTCAATGTACAGTAATTAGGGTTTGTGGTTTTTTCTTTGTTTGTTTGTTAGTTGGCTTTTTTTTCAAATAGAGTAGTTTGAGTTGGAAGGGACCTTCAAAGGACATCTGGCACAAGCCCTCCACAATGAGCAGGGACACCTTCAACTCAATCAGGCTGCTCAAAGCCCCATCCAATCTTACCTTGAATGTTTCCAGGAATGGGGCACCCACTACTTAGCTGCACACCTGTGTCAGTGCTTCACCACCCTTATGGTAAAAAACTTCTTCCATGTACCTAATCTAAATTGACCCTCCTTTGCCTTAAAACCATTACTGCTTGTCCAATTGCAACAGGCCCTGCTGAAAGGTTTGACCCCATCTTTCTTACAGGCCCTCTTCAAGGTGCTCTGGGGCCTTCTCTAGGCTGAACAAGCCCAGCTCTCTCAGCCTGTCTTCACAGGAGAGGTGCTCCCTCTTCATGGCCACTCTAATGGGTCTATGTCTTTTTTATGCCAGAGGGCCCAGATCTGGTTGAAGTCTGATAAAGTTTTAAAGATGAAATGCATGAAGATGTTTTTTTTCTGGTGGCGGTAGGTTTTTTGGGATTTTTTTCGGTTTTTGTTTTCAAGAGATTATAGTAAGTGGTGTGCAGATTTATCCTTGGAAGACCTGCAATTCTGTCTATTAGCATCTCGTTTCTGCCCCCAGTCTGCAACTGGGAACCAATGAGTTATTTTCTTTTACCAGATATAGTTTAAATCTATTATAAGATAACAGGATTTCACTGATTTATGCTCTAAGAGATTAATAATAGAGAATCATAAAAGAAGATAGAGAAACAATTCTTCTCCTTATTTGTTATTATCTAACATGTCAGACAGATTGATCCTAAACTCATTCCCAATAGTCACTGCAGAGAGGCACAGTCTAAAGGAGCTCTTAAAAATATTCTCACATGCATCTTTTAGAGACTGTTGCTAAACATCCCCACATATGGACTGAGGTTTTAAATACAGAAATATGTGGAGGTTTTTCTTAGTCAGAACAGAGGATGTAATTTCTGCAAGAGAAAGTCTAAGAAAAAAATTATGAAGTATTACTTCCAATGACTTTTTTAATCAGTTTTTTTTCCCCCTGGATTTCTGTTTTTCATTAGTTATTTTATAACAGAGCCAAATGGGATATTTGAAACCTTTCATTAAAACAAAAAACAGAACAACTCATGCAACATAAAATATATAATGGAGAACAGTTACTAAAGTAATGAAATTAAATTAATTGCACAGAATGGAAAAACATTTTTCAATTCATTACATTTGTGTATTCATTTTAGTTTATTTTGAAAATCTTACAGTAGCAACCACAAATGAAGTAATCTTATAGAGTAGCACAGAACAGTGTTTCTCAACACAGAAGTGTAGTAGGTACCTGATGTACTTAAAAATCTCATATTGAATACTTTGATGTACCTAAAAAAATTTCCCTAGATATTGTTTTTATATAATTTGAGTTTTTCAGAACAGTTATAATAAGATTGATGGTTACTGGCCATTGATTCATACATCTGGTTTTTGCATTGCATCTTGTTAGATCTTAATCCTCTACTAATAATAATCCACAATAATTGAAGGTTAAAGAAATAAAAAAAAATTAAAAATTGGCAACTTCATTTAGATGAGTAGTTTCTGAATTTTATTGAAGAATTTAAAGCTTTCTTTATATGGACACTAAAGAATTTGTTAAAGGATTAAGATTAACACAGTAAAAAATGCAGTATTTTCCAAAAGTTTACAGAAATGCCTCTGAATAATTGCAGTAAAAACACTATCTATAGGTGCAGTTCTCATAAATGGAATACTGTGTGTGCTATAAGACCTATATTTTATCATTGCAGCTATTAATAATTACACTCATCTACAGAACAACTTTTGAAGCAGAATTTTATCTCTGAAGTGCTCAATTACTATATCTTTGTAGCAGTAAAAATGCCTTCAATTTAGTTTTATATTTGTTCAATTGTGAGCTTGTTTTAAATGTTTGTTTTCCTTCAGGATAACTGCTGTTTTAACTTCAGGACCCTACACATATCCTCTCTGGCTCTGGATGTAGAACTCCTTAAACGCCATAGAAAAGTGGATTGCAGAACTCAGGGCCTGGGTGGAATATCACTGTATTAAACAATAAAATCTAAGTGATTGTGTTGTCCTAGAACTTAATGTTCCAGTTTTACTGGACAATGAAAGCCATATATCAGAAAGACCCCTAGACATATAAGGAATTATTGCTCTTTTATTCATCAGCTTGAGAGTGGTAATAATCTTCCAAAGGAAGAATTCAAGGTGCAATGGAATATTGACCTTAAGATGCTTGTTAAATATCACAACAGTAATCAAGGAAAATATTTGCTAACACTGTTGAATCAACAAACCAAGATGTTCTTAATAAAACTCTTTTCCAAACACCAGTTACAAAACCTAAAAAGCTCTTGCCTTTGGCTTTGACCTCTAGCCAGCCACAAATTATGTGCAAGTATCGCGTGCACTGTGAAGTATGACAAAATACACACAGGAGGCTGGGTGTTTTTGTGCACAAAATTAGAATAGAAAGGTTTGTCTTTGGAGAATAAAGTTCTGAGTTATGTCATGTCCCATAAGGTGAATTACAATAGCATTTATATGCCTTGGATGATGCTCAGGTGTTGATATTTCCTGATCTCTTCACTGTAGCTCTTGCATTTCAAGGTGAGATTCATCTCAAACTAATGAGGAAGTCTGAAATACCTCAGATGATATGTACTCCCAAAATAATTATTCCTCTCCGTTGCCTATAAAAGGAGCTTCTCACTGGTGGAGACCACTCACTGCCAACAACTGAAATTAGATACGATGAAACCTTGTTTCACTGGGCCAAAGGGCTTTTAAGCATACAAGTAGACTGCTCAGACAACATAAGGAACTTCAGCTGTATCTTGGAAGGGTATGATTTGAATATATTTGTGGAAAGTATATAAAATTTCTGCTTACATTTCTATTTTTACCTGTCTGGCTATGGTCTTTTCACTTAAATATTTATTTAAGAGAAAAAGAAAACAGATGGCCTTAAAGAATTTTATATTAAGTTATCCTAATTTAGTTTTAAATAAGTTGTCAGCCTGTTCCAATATAACTGTTAATAAGTGCCATGAGAAGGGAACAAAGTGAGTAAGCAACATTTTGCCAGATTCAAAATGTTCTATAATGACTACATAAAATTTTCAAAATTCATTATCACAGGCTAAATAGTCTTCTCACTTTTCTCTCGTTCAGAATCATTCCTTATGAAACATACACTTAAAATGTTTACTGGACAGTGTTTCTTTATAATACAGTGAAGTTAGTAATGAGCTTAATGAATGTAATAACTACACAGTAATGCCGCATAAAACAATTATGGAACATAGTCTTTTATTTAATGTTATTTCATTTTGAAGAGGAACTTTCATTGCATGCTTTCAGTTATTAATGATTAAACCTTCTACTCTCAATGTGAAGGATAACTGAGCAAATAAAAAATATTGAATTCTTAGACTACACAGTTGAAAGTATCTGAATCATTGAAATTGACAGTGTCATGGTAAAACCTTATTCCTGGGCTTATTCCCTTACTCTTCTGTGTTTTCCTTTCTTCCATGCTTTTTACACTCATCAATTCTGTGTTTCATTTGAGCTATTTTCTTAGACCCAGACTGACAAAAGTATTTGATATAAAATTCTCTGGCAAACTCCTTGTGGTCCATGATGATTTAAGATGTTTGTCAATTTTTTCCTTTACAGCGAGAGCCTTCTGGATTACTGTTAGTCATTAGTTTTCCTGACTCATGTGAAAACAGCTCTGTCAGTCTCATTGAGCTTCCCAGGGACATACCCGGTTCTCCTGAACAATGCTTGGGACAGCATCTAGAGGTACTTAGCAAGCTAAGATTTGCTAAGGTCCTCCTATGTCTTTAAGTTAGAGTGAAAAAAAGCTCACCCAAAACCATATCCATCGATTCAAATTCATTCTTGTCCCAAGAGGTAATAAGGTACAATGCAAATGAAAGTATATATTCACAGCATCCAGTATAACAACATATGGTTAAGGAAGTAGACAGAGAAAAATCATGCTGGATCTAATTACTTCAGATAAGAAACACCTCACACTGCCCCTCTCTCTCCCTCTCCCCACTTCTGAAACCTTTCCTTGTAGATTGTGTTAGCTGTTATAAATAGTCTCTTATTTCAAATACTCCATAAGGAAGAGAGGATTTACATTTTTCCCGTTAAACTTATAGTTCTTATTTAGGAGATAACCTGATCTCATTTATCAAGCATAATAAAGTATTGTTTCACTTCAATGGTATTGTAAATAGTCTTGTTAGGCTATCTATCCCCTCTTACATTTTGTTGAGTTGTTCCCTAATTTATATTAATCTATAAATTCTTCCTTTCTCCAAGTCGTGACTTCCAGCTCTATTTCACTTTGCTTTTCCTGTGCCCCTGACACTGAATTCATGCCAGCTCTGACTCGTTTCTCTTTTCCATGAGCAATTTAATTCACTAAAATGGCACACAGATGTCTCACATGGAGGGGCTGGGGAGGAGAGGATAATTTTCTTCCATTATAGTGTTTAAATAAGATCACAGAAATTTGAGCAAGACTCAAAGTTGATACATGTGAGGAGGGGCAATACAGAAGCAAAGGATTAAGGAAGGAGTGGTAAATGCAGGGGGAGGAAGAACAGAAAAGAACATCACACTTCTTTTAGGCATCAGCTGCTTGTTAAAGCGTCTCATGTCTGTGAAACTGCAGCCACAGTGTGCGTGTTTCAGTGTCGAACCCTCTAACACAGCTTGCAAAGCTACACATTTACTTACAGCTAATGCAGCTCATTACTTGCTCTTAGTTAATACCAGATACGGCCTTGGCCACCCTGGTGTTACAATGAGTTTGAGGTAATAAATCTCTAACATTCTCTTTTAGTATATCTATACTAAATAGAGATGTTCACATATAGAATATAGATAAGACATACAGAGAGACTATATATGCACATATGCATAGACATTGTCTTCATTAATGTGCTGCAATCATCATACTTTATGCCTTGAAAAACTACCTCCCGTTATTTTGTCAGTTAATGGGTGATGATCCTTGAAAGTTCTTTTTTGGACATGTATCTGCAGGGATGCTCATATAAATATTTTAGCTGAGAGGATTTCAAAATGGAAAATAGCTCTCAGCTGAAAATTAGGGTACAGTTTTCTTTCTTTATTTCCTAACCCAGAGACCTGTTATGGAAACTCATTAAATGTTTGTCTTTGTTTCAGCCAGGGCAGAGTTAATTTTTGGCAGTAGCTGAGGGGGCGTGGCTGTGGGCGTGTCCAGGAGGTTATTCTGTATCACAGGGAATTACTGAGGGTAGGGATAAGGGGCTCTGACTTCCAAAAGGAAGAGTGTGGCTTCTGGTCGAAAAATATGTTGGCATTGTCTGCCATTGTTCATTCCCTTCAGGTCCCTGTGAGCATTTTTGTACATGAATCTCCCTCTTTTTTGTATCCTTTTGCTATTAATATTGTTGATGTTACTGTTCTTATGTTTTCCCTAAATTGTTCTTATTTCAGCACATGACCTTCACATTTTGTGCCCCCCGTTCTCAACTCCATCCCACTGGTGTGGGAAGGGAAGGAGCAGGGGGGAGCGATCAAGCAGTAGTGTGGTTTGGAGTCTCAGTGGGACAACTAAATTGGGGAATACCATTCCTAAACCACAACATTATTTTTCACTATTTCCAAAACAAATAAATAGATAAATAAATAAACACGTTCTAGAGAATAGGAATACTTCTGTGGTTACGTGAATATAGAAATAGCAGAAGTATTTAAAACTGATGCATAATAGGCTTTGTTGGAGGGCTTCTGTGGTTTTTTTTTATCGGAACTAGTCCTTATAGAGTGTGTATTTTTGAATTTTATTTTGTTTAGACTTGATTCAATTAATTTTATTCTATTTTACTTTATTTTTAGATAAATAATATTACTTCAACTATATAGATATTTGGCTTAGTACAAAATGGGGAAAGCAGCTAAATTAGAAGGATAAGGGTAGATGAGTTGACAAAACCCATTCTAATTCCTTCCTGCATTGTCATGAAACTGAAGTGTCAGTAATTTTATAAGGTAAGATTATCTGTTTGTTATAGTCAAAACAATGTCAAGAACTTTGTAAAAGAAACAAGATTTGGTTTATTTCTTCAGAAAAAAGCATTAATTATTTTATTTTATTAGCAGTTCCAAAATCAAAACCAAAATTACTCCTCTCTAGATTAGTTCTCTTAGTAAATGTAAGGTAGTTTTGCTATACCTGAGTTTGAGTCAAACAATAACTACTGGAAAATCTTAACTAGACAAAAAATATTTCAGTGACAATTCTGTTAGTAATAAATTTGATAAGGCGTATCACAATCTCTTGATAATGCAATAGACTTCAAAGGACATTCTGCTTCTATATCTGACATACTATACATAAGGAAAACATTACTCCTTCAAGCCTGCATGGAAAGACAATGTCTTATTATACTTGTATAAACAGTAGATTAGTGTCTGTGTGAGGAAATGATGGAATAAGAATAAAAATTAAAACATCACTTGAATTAGTATAACACGAAAAAGTTCATCTGTGGCTCGCAGTGATCAACAGAAAGAGAGTTTCCTCTGCTGTCTCTGATCCTGCAGCCTGGCTGCCTTCAGGTTTAGAAGGAGAATAGCCGAGGTTGTTTAATTATATTACATTATTTCTTGTAAGATGCAGTGTTTGCCAGCAGAGGTGTAGTATGGTACTAATATAAATATAAATCTCTCAAAACCTGGCTCTTTAGTTCCTTATGATGCTGGAACAGGCACAGGAATTCCCTGCAAGTCAGTCTTGTTCCACAGAGCACAGTGCAACACCTAGTTTGCAGAAATTAGAGATTTTAGGTTCCATGTGCAATCTTCATTCTAAGCCCAGAAATGCACGGTCTTACAATGTTATTTGAAAAATTATTTTCTGTTTGTTTCTTTTCTTCCCACAGGATTGCAATTTAACAGGTCACTGAATGTTTGATACTCGGTGAATAAACAGCTATTTAATGCTCTCTTTAATCCCTTTCAGTGCATGGCCTCAAAGACTGTTTAGCCCAAAGCATTCAAAAATGTCACTTGTCCAAGTGACACTTGACGGTTTTAACTCCCTGATTCTAGAAAATAAGTGCCTGGCTGCCATCAGTACATGAAATGAAAACTCAACACTCTGCAAGTCAAACCAGCTATTTCCAGAAAATGCACAAATAACATTATTTTTACATATGTATGTGTTTGTTCTTGAGCAACTTGATTAAGGTGGTTTAGATTAGATACCACTTCCATCCAAGGTTAGGGCAGATTTTAAGACTATCTATGCTAGGCCTTAAAATCAGATTCAAAAATACATTACATTTTTCATAGCAGAGGCAGAATTCAAACATAACTGAGGAATTTAATTTCTTTTGTATTACTTCCCATACAATAAATGTCTTCAACTAAAAGGAATGGAGAAACTTTAATATTCTTTTTAGACAGCATTGGAGAAATCCTTAATAGAGATCAAAGCATGAAATCTTTTAAGGAGAACTTTGATATTAAGAAATATGGAGGTCTTTACCTTGCCTGAATAATTTGTCTTATAGAAAGAAGTTCCAAGCCTTCATCTGATTTTAGATTTAACACCTAATCTGAGCTAAAATTACTCTGCTTGTATTCATATGGAACAGAAATTAATAATATGTGTGTGCACTTGAAATAAAGACAACTCTTCTTTAGTTGCACCTTTGCTGTCATAGCAACCTACCTGCACAAGTCCTGCCTGTTAGTATTTCCTGAACACCTCAGAAGGGATGGTCACATTCCCAATGCCTATTGGGACCCCGTGGTTTACATAGCTGCCTACATTGATCCTCGGAGAGATCAAGGGAGCACTCATCACTCATGGGCAAAATAGTTTCAGTATGAGAGTGGTGAGGCACTGGAACAGGTTGCCCAGAGAAGCTGTGGAGGGACACTCCATCCCTTGGAGTGTTGAAGGCCAGATTGGATGGGGCTTTGAGCAACCTGGCTGCAACCAGGCGATCTTTAAGGTCCCTTCCAACCCAAACTATGATTCTAAGATTCCATTCTCTTCTGTCGTTTTAACCTTAAATAGTGTAGACTCTTAAGCAGGATTTGATATGAAGTGCCACTGTTCAATTTACTAATATTGACATAACCAAACTGCTTGTTTTCCGTAAATACTCAACTAATATAAAAACGTAGCACGTAACAGTAAAGGCTACACTGAGTCAGAGGAAGCACACTTGCAGTAACACCAGCACACATATGGGCACTTAGTCACAAATTGTGGTACGTGATGCACCTCTCAGTTGGTCAAGCTCAAAGGAAATGTTCCTCATCCTTCTCCAGCCTCAGGTGAAACAGTCTGTTGTTCTTTGTGGGACTGGGAGAGATCATTCTGTGTTGAGAATGTGAACTTGAGAATCTGTCGAGCAGTGGTGTCCAGTCTCTCTATTGGTGAACTAGAGCAGCTAAGTTGTAAGCACGTCCTCTGGCCATGGAGTTGCATTTTGTATACCAGAAAAACAAATGAGCATGTGTTCTAGGGAACCCTCCCCCACATTATGTCTTTTGCTGTAGATATAATATTCCAGTTTGTGGGACTGGAATCTAACTCTCTTTGACAGTACTGATATCTACTTTCTTCTGAGGAGCATACCTATAATGTTATTAATTTTTTTGTTTCATTTTGATATTTACTGTGCGATGGACATAGTTTATTTGTTTCCTATTCCATGACTGAAAAAAAAAACCAAAAACCTCGAGATAAGTAAGAAGGAAAAACCTCAGTTTCATATAATACCTCAACTTCTGTGTGAGGTACAGATCTGCCTGCTGTATCAATTCAGGTGATGTCTGCCACTTTCATCAGTAACCATGTCCAGCTCTCTCTTCCACACACAGCTTTGGTTGCCTATCCTTCAGAAATTCCATTAATATGGTCAATTAACATGTAAAGAGGAATTTTACACTGTATCCACAAACTTTTGGATCTGCCATTACTGGAAACACTGAAATTTTCCATAGGAAGTCCCATCTACACAAGATGAATGCTACAGAGTGAAGTACTTTGTGTAGGGCCATCACCTTTGATGTCCACATGTCAACCACAGGATTCCCATCTAACCCTCCCAGAGTTTGTTGGCCTTTTTTTAATTTGTTTACTATAGTGAAGATGTTTTGAAAACCTTACCGAAAAAAACCCCACCACTGTGGCATACACTGGTTAAAACTTGCTTCCAAGAACCAATAAGGGTTTTTTACACTTTCTCACTTTCTCCAATTAAAACACAAACGGCATTGCTGTTAAAGAACATATTCCTAGCTAGAGTTCAGTAGGAGAGAAATCATGCAGCTAAATTAGAGCTCTGCTAAAATAGGTTGCGTCAAATACTCTCTCAGTATCATTTTCATATTATCTTTCGTAGTATTATGGGGAGATTTGAGACTATTTAGCTGTACCTTGCAGAGTTCTCACAGATAGGAAATTATCTTGTGTATTGTGTGTCTGGGAAATAGCTGTTTATTAGAAGTGTAACTAAGGAAAGATCTGCTATGAACATGCTTTTATAATGATGTTAATTTAATCTTTTATTAATGTACTATGTAATTCATATTACAATGTAATATTCACCCTAGACTTTTGCCAGCTTTGAAATTCAGAGCTCTGGATATGCTAGATAGATTGTTACTATGTGTATATTTCTTTTATAAAAGAAAACCAACCCCCAAAACAGTGTTTGTAGGATGTAAGTTTGTGTACTTGGACAAATGAATTATCAGTTCAGTGATATGAACTACAGCCTATATATAGTAAAAACTTTTAGGTTTAGCATACATTTTGTCAATAGCTAAGAGGTGCTAGCAAAGATACATTCTGTGTTCCACATACGGTTTTGTTTTTTCTTTTCCTTTTAGTTATATCACAGTACTTTCTACAGGTACACTCTTAAGTTGTTTCTTAAGTTGCTTTGAAGCAGAAAATGCCAGTTTGTAGTTAGAAATATTTAGAGTGGTGCTCTAAAATAGTCTAAAGTGTGTGTGAAAGAATATATGAAGTATAAAAGTCCATTTGAATGAGATGTAGAAACATGTATAGGTCTGAATGTTTTAACCAACACCTTTGAGAACTATTTAATGCCATGTCTAAAATGAAGCATGTAAATCTTCTTGTAAAAGACCAACCCTTTTTTTCAATCAAAGCTGTTTTTAAGTAGGATTTGGGTGTCCCTTATGTTGTTAACAAGTAGATAAAGAAAATGAGATTATAAATAAAAATTACATTTCTTTGATGTAGTTTGCATGTCCTAAGTAGAAAAAAAACATCTATTAAGAATGTCTATATTTCAATCTGTTGGTCTTGTTCTATTGCAGAAGAAAAAGGGATTCAGCCATGGTTCTAAATAGACTTCTCCATAATCATTATCTCTTAACATGATGAGTTTCCTAGTAATCTGGAATATTTAATGAAACTCTGATATCTCATACTGTGATGAAAAAAGGCATCTATGTCACTATATTGATTAATTTTGGAGAGAGACTAAATCCCATTCCAGTTTGGTTACTTTTTAGCTCCAAAAATATGTACTGTATCTAGTCTAGTACTGGCAAATCTACCTTCATACAGATGATATCTTAGCTGAGAATTTCTGATACTCATCAGTTTGACTTTTGTTTCAAGTGATCAACATTTTTGAAAAGGAGAGACTTAATTTTGTGTAGCTCTCCAGAGCTTTCAGGAAAAAAAAAAAAAAAAAAAAAAGTTTACCATCTGGTAAACTAAGACATGAATTTACATCATATCACGTTTGCTGTGGTAGCTACTCCATTAACAGATCGTGTAGCGACATGAAGGACAATGGAATAACTCAGTATGGTCCAAGGGCCTGTTACCTGTACTAGAAAAATTCTTTGTGCACTTTCTCCATATCCATGGTTAATGCAGGTTGGGTGCCTGCATTCAGTTGTGCTTAGACTTCTCTTTTTTCTTTTATTAGATGTGGGTAGGACTTCATATACACAAAATCAGTTCTACCAGCATAGTTATGTATCAATAATTTACCATCCAAACTTAAAAATAGATAGCATCCATAACTCTTATTTAACATTTCTTGATACTTGAGATTTGACTTTCCGTGAGGTAATTACCACAGCAGGGAGTCAGATGATGAGATTTTGTTGTAACTCAATACGCTTATTTTTTGCTGAATGTTTTGACACGTGCATGCACACCTAGACTTGCATGCACACACTCTCTCGAGACTGCTTTTCTTCTTTAAATCATGAAAAAATAGTTTGGAAATACAAGTTTTAATCATAAAATGGATAGCTGTAATGAGAAAAAAACCCCTTACATTTCTCCCAACATAATAGTTGCTTAACTAGTAATACATTGAGATTAGATGACAGTGAATCATTGTATTCTAACATATTCTGAGGTTTGGGGGTTTTTTTCTCTTTTAAGTAGTGTACACGTGATTTTTTTTTTTTTTTTTTTACCATTAATATTAGATTCTTTTGTCTTTTTCCAGGTTGAGTGGTATGAATCTACCTTCTCCAGTTATCAGCAGTAAGAACTGGTTACGGCTCCATTTTACGTCTGACAGCAATCACCGACGAAAGGGATTTAATGCTCAGTTTCAAGGTAGGAAATGTATAAAAGCGCACCAAAAAAACCCCTTTACCTTTAAGCATCACTAAAGTGGTGGTGGAATTTGATAGTTATGTTTAAATATCACAGTCGTAATAAAAAGCTGACTCATACTACTGCTGCTCTTTCTCTGAGTATCTGTTTTCCTTGTGTGATCAGACATCTCTAGGGATTTACAGTTGGAAAAAGTATGTGTGCTTCACAATGCAGTTTGCTTTAAGTATGTATTTGCTTGCTCACTTTTTTTATAATAAATTTCTTTGCAGTCAGTCTGATCTTTGCTTTAAAAACATGTCTGGAGTGCAATGTGCAGAAAGTCAATTCCACACAAAGGGAGGCTCCTATCTAAACATTGTCTTCCTTCATTATTCAAAATCTAACTCTTATCCAGAAGCTACATTCTTCATTTAGAAATTTGACTCAACCATACTATAGTACAAATTATATTTCAGGCTCCTGCATATATTTGCATATACAACTTTAAAAGAAGACAGGAAGATGTCAGTGTTACTGTCATTTCTGCTTATGTTCACGTAGATACTTTTAAAATGCAATTTTTTTGAATGGATTCGTTATTGATTTTTGTACTTTACAAATCATTACTAAAGATGAAAGACATGGTAGTTATATTGAAAATGGAAAAGCTTCTTAATTTATCTGTGCTTTCAAATTGTGCACTTACATAAGCTGTTTCAACCCTTTTACCCCCCACATCATCAAATCTTTTAGGACAAATCCTTTAGACATTTGGGGTTTTTTTCCTGAAACAGTGGGATCTCTATCATTTTTAAAATGACAAATACACTGCAACAACTATGTGTTTCTGGTGACTGTGGCATGCATGTGCAACATGTAGTTGCACGTAGGTTCTTGTAGTTTTAAAAATATTTTGAACATTTCCGTACCAAAAAAAAAAAAAAAAATCTGAAATTTGATTTCGTTTTAGCAACTCAGCACAACTATGTGATCCTTTGCACTTACAACTTATTTTTTCCAAAGTTTTCCAAGGATGCATATATAAATACCACTGCTGGGGACTATGAATGTAAATGCACTGCTTATGTTAACTCCGTCTCTTAAGCCTGTTAATTGGGGTCCACAAAAACAATGTGATTCATCCTGCTGATGCACCAGAAAACCACGAATCAACAGAATAACAAGAGAGAAGTTTGGGATAAAGTAACATACAATGGAAAAATAGATTTTGTTCTTCTTCATTATATCTTATCTCTAGACAAATATTCACCAAAGAGTTAAAACTTCCGGGAAATATCTGGGCACATCATTATTTCAGATGTGTCTCTCTTGAGCTGCATAATACAGCAGATATTGGGTATAAGTGTAAACTTCCCTGATGTAGAATATACCTTGAATGACAAGTGGAAGTATCTTGTTGCACAAGATACTCACAATTACACAAATTTCCTTTCTTAATTTAAATCATTCTTTTGAAATGCAGGTTTATAAAATTTAATACAAAGATCTCTGATTTACATGAGAGATCATGAATTACATAGCTAGCTATCTTATCAGGCTCAGTTGCAATTAAATAAATTCCTATGTTAGTGATATAAGCATAAAATGTGTTAAAACATAGGAGAAATATTTCAAGACCCATAGGGTAAAAATTCAGAGTGGTATAAAAATCAGGTTAGTCTAATGGCTTCACTAACTCCTTTTTATTGCACAGCATTAGTAATTCTATTCTATGTGTATTTGGAAACTAAGCAGAAGTAACAATATTTTCAGCTAGTCTACTGGTACCACAAATTGCACAATAGCAGATGTCAGAAGAGACATCTGGAGCTCATCTAGTCCCCTGTTCTCCTCAAACAAGGGTCACCTAAAGCAAACTGCCCAGGACTATGTCAGGTGGGTTTTGAATACCTCCAAGATTAGACTCTGCAACCTCTCTGGGCAACCGATGCCAGTGTTTACCCTCAGAGTAAAAAGGTTTTCACCTATTTTTAAGTGGAATTTCCTGAGTTTCAGTTTGTGCTTATTGCTTCCTGTCTTGTCAGTGGATCATTATGAAGACTCTGGCTCCACCTTCTTTTCGCCCTCTCATCTCATCGGGTATTAATGCACACCAATAAGATCCACCCCAATCTCCCCAAGCCGTCTCTTCTCCAGGCTAAAATGTCCCAGCTCCCTCAGCTTCTACCTTATGTTTTTATTTTCAGAAACTTACTTCTGCTGAAATTCAACAGCTTTGACATATATTTTCGTCTCAGGTGCTTTTCTCAAGTTAAAAAATTATTTGAACTGATCATGAAACAAAAAAAAAAAAACACCAAAAAAAAATCTTGTGACGTACGCAACCTTGTTTTCAGGCACAAAACCTATCAGTGAAAGGATACCTCCAATATCTGATTGTCTCCAGACACAATCCTTTTGTTTGTCCACTGGGCAAATCCTGCATTGCAGACTCTGTGACTCTGAGACCTCCAAGAAACATTTTCCTTATGGGCAACTATTCCCAATAGTTTAAACAGACTGTTCCAGAATATGCACATGTAGTTGGGATTGATACAATGATATATTGAGCTATCCTGTCTTTGAGACCCTTAAAGTAACTATATAGACTTTTTAATGTAACTGTTCTTACTAATAGATGAGTCCTCATTACCAGACCAAACTAAAGGAATCCTTTTGATTGTTCTAATTTCCCAGAAATTCTAAATCTTGAGCAACTGTCCTCAGGGCATTCAGGACTCTCTTTTCTAATGTTACTTAGACTGCTTTCTCCTTTTACTGCTTGCTAGAAAGAATAGTCCTTTAAAGTCAGTCTGTGCTGTCTCTTTGTGACTGCTGGCTTGGTTCATTCACGTGTGTGTGTGGTGAAGGTGTATAGTTATGCTGCACAAGAACAATAGTCTTCATTGTTTTGGGGAAATAGAAGAGTCAGTAATTTTGATTGCAGTCCTTAGATATTAAATGAAAGAAGCTTTTGCACTTTGCCAGATTGTAAGTTACTGTATTTTAGAGTCCTTGTATAGATTTTTCTCAGTAGCTGTCAAGTATAGTGTTATTCACAAAACAGAATCACAAGATACTCCTTAAAAAATGGTAGCTTGTCCATTTGCAGATTGCATCATAAAGACTGTGGTGGGTTGACCTTGGCTGGATGCCATATCAGTCATTCACTCCTGCACCTCATCAGGTAAGAGAAAATGTATTGAGATAAGGACAGCAAAAGATCACTCACCAGTTACTGCCATGGGCAAAACAGACTCAACCCTCACATATTCTCACTCCTTTCTCTGGCTACTATTGATGCTGCACAGTGACTTTTTTCCTTCTGAAATATGTTATCCCATCGCCGATGGGCTCAGCCTTGGCCAGTGGCAGGTCAGTCTTGGAACCATCTGGCATTGGTTCTGTCAGACATGAGGGAAGCTTCTGGCAGCTTCTCACAGAAACCACCTCTGTAGCACCCCTACCCCCCTCAAAAAAGCTGCCACTCAAACCCAATACACAAATAAATTTTTGACATTTTTGTATTTTTAATATAAATCTATTTAAATCTATTTGTTCTGATCTCACACACCTCTTGTGGTTTCATTGGGAATTAGACTAAGAAAGACTGGAGTTCCTCAGTCCTGAAAGTCACTGCAGATAGAGCCACTACACAGGGCATGGTCACACAAGCATAATGACCAGCCCCAGCTTACATGTAACCATCCCCCGCCATTACTTTATTCCTCTATTTTTGCATATTTGTTCCTTCTTGAGGCGCTTTAATCCATCCCTTTCCATGATGTCGGTTCCTCCCCTAAATACTCCATAATTAGCCTTGTGCAATCCCAAAATGTTCTTCCTTTTTCCTCCACAATGAGTTCTGTGTCCCTGAGCAGGGCCCCTCCTCAGTCTCTGAAGTGACTGGAGAGCTCCTAGAGTGAGCTCTGCCCCAGCCCTCGGGGCTGGGTCTCACCAGGGACAGCCCTGGGGAGGCCAGGGTGGAGTTTGGGTCTCTGTGTTGATATTGAGGTTCCCCACTTGCCCAGGACCCTCTGCATTTCTTCTGCACTTGTGGCGATGGACCTGGGGTGGTCCCAGGGGAGCCAGGGTAAAGTGGCATTTGTCTCACCCATCCACCACCATGTCCCTGTGCTCCTCTGTGTGTGCACAGGTGAGCTTTTTATTGCCTCACTTTCCTGGCTGCAGAAGAGGCAGGCCCTAGACCCGTGTGGGCAGGGCCAGGTTGCTGTTCTATACCAGCCACATCATTTCTGGGGGGGTAGTTTTGGGGGCCAGAAAAGGTGAGCGCACCCCCAGAAGCACCTCATTTTGCCTCTCCACTGGGAAGGTTGTTGGGATCAGCTCTGTCGGGATCGTCCTCTGCTGCTGCCATTCATCCCCTTCCTGTTCCTCTGGGACATGGCTTGGAGACACGGTAAAGCCACCGTGTCCCCAAGACATAGTGCTGACAAAAGTGGGAGCCCCGTGTTGCGGAGTCAAAACCCCGGTGAAAACTGGTGCAGGTCCAGTGCCGGAAGCAGCTGTGCAGGATCAAGTCCAGCTTCTGAACTGGCAGCATGGCATGGCACAGACAATCTGGCTTTCAGGGCTTTGTCCACCATCGTTTTCCATTGTCTTGGGCTCAGGGACAGGGAGAACCAACCAAAGGAAGTGGCCACCATCTCGTCTTTGTCCCAGGGGCTGCATGGATGTGACCTATGGGGAGCACCCACCATCCTCTCTTTGTCCTGGCAGCCATGGAACTAAGTCAAGGTGGTGAACTCCTGTAGGGTGTAAAGCACCTTCTCTTCTTGTATACTTTTGTTATTGCTATTGTTGCTGTTTCTGTGTGTTCCTTATTCCATTGCTTTTTTTTTCTTTTTGTTAACTCAACCCGTAGTGTCTGTCTTTGTCCTGATCTTACTGCAAAGGTTGACGGAAAGGGGAGTGGCTTCTTTGGAGTTTAATTTCTATCCGATGTTAAATCACCACACTAACATAACACACCTAGCAACATCCCTGGCTTTTCAAAAACAAGTCAGTATGGGAGGCAGCACAATGCACCTCTTGGAGCAACAATGGGATAAGAAACTTTTTCTCTTTTCCCAGTGAGAATTCAGATTATCAGACTTTTTATATAGTTAGCATACAGATGCTTTAATTACTCTTTTCACCTCATATCAAATTAGCATCATGTTTATTATCATCTTATCATAGCTTTATTATTGCTGTCACTTGGCCTTTTCCAGTCAGCCAAAACTAATACTAACAAGCAGTCAATTTAATTTTCTTTTCTTTGTTTGCTCTTTGATCAGGCAAACAGAATTATTATAATTTATTTCATTAAAGTATTGGCACTACCAATTGGATTTAAAGCTATGCATAATTAATTTGTTCAGCAATTTTTTCAGATCTTTCTAGCTTGCATTTTTAGCAATATTAAGTGTCCCATTTTTAACATGGTCAAGAAAACCAGCTCACTGGAATAAAAAAAAAATAGCACTACTAGAATTGAGCATCTTAATGCATTAAGTAAATATAGTTTTAAAATGCTTGACAAGCTGAATTTATAAATAAAAAATTGTAGTGTAAAAGGTGTATCCAAATGGTTAGTGTTTGGATTTCCCCTGGAATCATATTTGCTGTCCCATCTTCCATCAGATCAGAGTAGGAGTTTAAAGAAAATTTAAAAATTAAAAAAAATTAATTAGGTATAGCATGAAGGATTTGTTTTGATGTTTGTTGTTTTTTTCCTATCCACACATTGTGTGTCATTTTAATTTGATTTTTTGTATTTTGATGTTGATTTCGTCAATAAAAATATTTATGTCCCAGTTTTCTCTGTGGCTTGCTGTGAAATTTTTTTTCTCTAGAAACTAAAGTTTGTAGTCAGAAGGAGGCATGATTTCTAATGGCCCTGAAAACCACCAGAAAAAATTACATTGCAGTGACATGCTCTGCCTTGTCTTCATGTCTGCCATACCAGCAACACTGGTCTCATGGAAATGAACACTCACAGCAGATATAACTGGATACAGTTCTTGTTCTGCCTTGTTCCTTGGTGGCATTGCCATGGGGGAAAAGATGTTACTGTCATTTAGTTATGAACTTCTTTTTTTTTTTTTAATTCCTCTACCCTCACCTCTGCTGATACATGAAGATCCTTTGCATATTCGGTGGGAGTTGCAGAGTATATGATTTGTCTTATGCCAGTGCTTCATAAATGTGTGAATTCCCCAGAGGTTGAGGTTATCATTAACAGGCTCACTAGGAGATGAAAACCTAGCACTTCCCAGAAACAAAGCTTATCAATGTACACAGAATGACTTAAGAGGTGTGTAAAGAATCTCCTGCTTTTTTTGCGTGTTTACAGCGTGTACAGTATGCCTGTTTAGCTTTTGCTTATTTCCGGAAAAATAGAAGGTTGTTTTAATATTTTTGGTTTTCTTTTGAAGAGGAAAGAACCCCACAACACCTTTAGCTGTACAGCTAATACTAGTCTGCTTAAGTGAAATATTTTTTTTCAAAATTTCTGGAAATAGAACAGAATAAGAAAGTTTCCAAAGCAAAACATGATTAATGGGTGTGTTTACATTCGCAGTAACTCAAATCTCTGTTACAGTGTTTCAAATAAGGTATTCTATTTTTGGCAAGTTTTCAGAGGTTCAAGAAGGTATGAGGTATTTTGATAATTATGTACCAGAAGTTATCTATCTGTTGCGTTTGACTACATTCAGTAATTCAGGATTTAACAAACAGATAATCCTGAAGTCAAACAATGAATATAATAGACGCTGCTGAAATAAATGTATACTAATGGAAAACCATGAGTGAAATAATGTAAATCAACTTGCAGTTGCTAGTTCTTTCAATGAATTTTCATAATTCACTAAGTCTGCCTATAAATGCATGTCTGCCCTTTCTACATATTCTTTAAAATCCTAGAAATGATGTTTTAAATAAGTGAAAAGAATTTGCAGTATTTCCTTGATGCATGGTACTTTTAGTCAGGGGTTTCGTTTATAATTGTTACTAATAGTATATTTCAAAAAGAAAATTATTAAAAGCAATTGATAAAATCAAAAATTCAGAAAAACCTGTTATTTTCTAGCTCTTAAGAGATGCTGAGTATAATTTTCCTTTAAATGATACAGAGACAATTAATTATATCTTGTTAAATTTTTTCACAAAGAGAGTAAGCCAGTCTTGATATGAAAACATCAACAAGGAGATAATCCACCATTTTTCTTGACCATTCTTTTCTGTGGTTAACACAATCACTGTTAGATATGTAGTCCAGTACTGCCACAGGTAATACTTCTTTCTTGTGTCTGGTAAAATGTTGCTGAAAGGGCTCAGACAGAGCTGCCTTATGATATCAACACTAAGAAGATACCAATTTAGCAACAGCAGTTCAGACTTCAGCCGTTGTTTGGCATGGTGTTATCCTCCCCAGAATTATTCAAAAGACTATAGTTGGAGTGGCATTCAAACAAGGAACTGAGTGCACCTCATTTTATGATTTATTTTTAGAGACAGTTCCTACAAACTACTACTCAGTGTGTTCTTCAACGCTGTATATTCATAGAGCAAATCGTGTTGATACAATTTTCCAGAACTATGGAGGGTATCTGCAGTCATTGAAGACTTGATGCCTGCTGGACTGGTTTTATGATGATATATCATGCATTGAAAGCCCAAAGTAGCTAAGGCAGTCCATCAGGGCAAGGGGCCAGCTAAGAGAGATAGAGAAGGTTAATGGAAAACAAATGGCTGTGCTCCTTTTAAAACTTGCAGATCTTGTGTCAGCTTATACACATAGAATGAGAAAGATTTGTGTAAAAATCTATTGTGACACCAATTTGTCTTGGTGCCATTTATTCACTAGTACTGCATGCAGAGATTTCCAGCACAGGGAGCAGGTGGAAGGTCTGATAGTGACAGGCAGTACTTTGTTGAATTGATGGAACAAGGAAGCCAACTGATCATGAACCTACAGCTTTTACAGGTAGCCATATAGTAGAAACATTTGTGCCTACTGTGAAGCTCTCTGGAGTTATAATACCGACTAGTAGGGAAGATTTTGAAAGCTGTTAGTGAAACACTGGGAGAGTGTGTTAGACAGAATACTCTTCAGGCAGGGAACAGAGGAACTGAAAAGGGATGGACTATTCCAGTGAGTCGGTTTAAACTAGAGATCCTACAGAAAACTATGATGCTTCTGCAAAAAGTCAAGTGCATCGCTGAGAGGAAAAGTTTGTAAGGATCCTTCCTGGTTATTGACTGTGGGATCTTATTTTATCAACAAAGTTATTATAGAATTCCCTTCATAAACTGAAGTGAATAGTAAGATTGAGAATGACTGCTTTTTTCTTACTCTCATAAATACTAAACTTTTAGAAAGAATTCATGGTACAACAGGCCATAGTGATGGAAAAAACCTAGAAACAGATAACGATCTGTTTAGTGGTTCCACATGACTGAGTAATAAGAAAGAAAGGTTTGATCCATAAATGTAATCTGGGGAGAACACTGGTGCTGCCAAATGTGAAACTGTAGATTATTTATTCTAGGGCCAAAAAAAGGTAGTATTCTCCTAATTGTGACTTTGGAGGAGAACACGGAAAGATTAGGCACTAGGGCAAAGCAAACAGAGCACAGGAGTGGACTCTTCAATCTGAATTAAGAAAACAATTTGTTTCGCAATAGGATTACTCAGATTGAAGAAAATCAGAACACTGAAACAAAAGCAAAACAAAATTGATGCATTTGGCACTGTACTGAGATAAATTTGCTAATTTCCTTCAAGAATAATCCCATGAATGTTCCTGCAAATCCATCACTGTTTTTTACTGAACTCTGCAAAATATTTAAAGCAAAGTGAAAGTCTTTGTAATAGATATTTATCCTACATAAAAAATACTGAAAATATTGGGGTTTTTTCTGTACTGTAACAAAACTAGAGAACTGTTCAAATATATATATCTATATATATTCCTTATAGTGTCACAGAGCTCCAGGCTGGACAGGAAAGGTGCTTCTTGTGATCACCAGATACTGGGCAATATGCTGTTCCTCTTCACCTTCAAATATCTGTACTTAGGATAAATCTGCAGTGAAAGGCAGCCAAGAGCTGAACTCAGCAGAGGAGCAGCAGAGCAGCTTGAGGAAGTACCAGTAGATGATGTCAGAATATTTTAGCTTTGAGTGGTAGCCAGTATTTGAGGTCTTGGAGGTTATTTCATGCAGGAAGAAAAACCAGCAAGATACTCATGTATTTGGGTATTTGGGGAAAAACATATTATGTCACCCAAGTTTGGGGTAAAATGCATTTTCTTCATACATGTTCAAATATGTTAGAAACTAAGAGCTGCATGGAAAACAGAGTAGATTTGAATGAAGCTTTACAACTTGAAAGTTTTTCTTTTATGATCCATTCAAATAAGGCCAAGCATATAGTCCTTTCATGGCTGATTTTTTTTCAGCTGTAGCAAAAGTTTGAGGAATACCACTGATACTTTCTAGTAGGCTGATAAGATTATCTTGGACTTCCAGCACTCAGCTCTCTGCCCTCCTCCCTGAATAGGTAACTCATCTCCAAAAGACTTTTGAAGTTATGATTAACAGAAAAGGTGAAGTGAGCTAATTCAGTAAGCTTAACTGAATGTTTAAGTGAAGACAATAGAAAGCTATGCAGGTTTTAGAAAGTAATCACTTGAAAGGTGGAAAGCGCTGTTCAATTCTGGCATTATTAATGTAAACCCATTCCTCTTTTTGTGCTGTTAAATGGAAAATCATCTTTGAAACGAGGAAAACCATTTTAATGAAGGAGCAATGAGGAAGTAAAAGAGAAGTGTCTCAGAAAAGGCAGTCAAATGTGATTTAAACTGTTATAAAACGTGCAATTTAGAGTATTTCCTTTATTTACAGAAGGGTTGAACTGGTTCACTCGAACCACAGTGTGCAGTAGTCTCTGTTTCTTTTTCAGATGTTGAACAGCTTTTGTTTTAAAGACTATGCTTGTTTAAGCATATCTATCTATCTTCAGCAAGTATTATATGTTTCTGTTATGTTTTATGGAGAGGAAAACGCATCTCCAGAGGAGGATTCATTGTGTCTATCTTAGCAGGGGATGAATCACCCTCTTGAGTTGCCTTTTTTTCTTCATAAAACATACATATAGATGACTGATCTTAAGTATTGTGAGTCCCCTACCTAATGTCCTTTCAGTTAGATACAGAATGCCTTTTTCTTGACATGTGAAAAAAATCCAAGGATAGAAACTGCAGGACCTGTTTCAATGCGTGGCAGTCAAAAAGCTTTTCATATATCAAGTCAAAACCTCCTGTTTCAATTTGTGGTCTCTGTATTTCAAATAAAGCTGGTGAGTATAATTTTTCCTCATTCACAAGAAGTGTGCTTCAAATATGTATAACAAATGCCCTTAAGAGTGAAATGTCACAAGGAATTTGAGTGATGATTGTCATTTTTACTCTAAAATAGTGTCACAGGACAAAGAGAAGGAAAATATAGTTTTTTCTGTCCACTGCATAATAACTCAATGTTTTCACTACTCATCCATGTAAGCAATGAATCTTTTGAATCCTCAAAGAACTTCTCACATGTTTTACATGACACAGATATTAATAAATTGAGAAATTCACACTGGTGGAAGGACCACAACTCCAGGCAATATCCCAAATACTCACTGCATGAATTGTGTTGTTCATTTCCCATTGAATATGGAATAATTTTAACAGACTTGTTACGCAGCCTGAAAAACTGAACATAAGGTGGCACTTGATGGAGGTTTTCATACCTAAGTCTAGAAACTAATCCAAAGAAAACCACATCCATGAAGTTTGCCCGTCCAAAAGGCCTGGGGGATATTAGTCTTACTGTCTGCATTGATGTCTCTGTATAATGTACAGTTCCTGCCTTAGAAGAAAACACCACACTGCTATCATAACCATTTCATACTATTCAGCTACAATTGTGTTTCAATCATCTTTCATCATTTGAACACCTGTTTTCCGGCTTTAGGCATGAATGACTGCACTTGCACATAGCACAGAAAGTACTTTCTGCAGCACTTGCTCAATTTCGGTAGTCAAGAAAAGCCTTTACTCTGAGGTTGCAAAAGCATTAGAAGTCCAATATAGAAATAAATACAATGGAATCATGATTCTTAATACAATATTTAAAGACATCTTAACTCGCTGTTTCTACCACTTCACTTCTTAGAAATATTTGCATACAGATCAGTGTATATTGTAGTAATTACAAAATTTATACCATGTAATTACAAAACATATAACTGACATTCTGTAGTATGAATTTATATACTCTGAGGTACTAATTACAGCCATATAAGAAATGTTTGAGTTAAATTCTGGTTTCTGTTTGTATCTTGGATAAATAAGTGCATATTGAGATGATTAACTTCTGCAAGGTCTAGGAAAAAAAGTATTTAATATGAATCAGGGAAGGATTACAGGTTTTTGTAATTTTTAGTAACTGACATGCATCATGATGTTGTCATTAGCATTCTGATACAGAGTCAGGCATCAGCTATTTTGCAATTGCTATTGTTTTTTGACACAATAGTTTTGAATTGTTCAGGCTTGCTCCACAATGATTTTCTACATCTGATTTTACTTTTCGTTGCTCAGTTTGTTCCCACTGAACTAATTAATATCCTGTGAAGGTATCCTATATTTCTACCCTTTTCTATTACCATTACAATAAAAATTCTACCCTTTGTCTTCCTTAATGTATAGCTGCACTACTGTCTTCTCATGTTTCTTCCTACTTGGCTCCTGATCCCACCTATGGTGCCCTAACTACTTAATAGGGATAGGCAGGGAGTTTATCAGCCATTCAGCTGACTAAACAGAGAAAAAAGATATTAAACCTCTGATGCATCTGTTCTTTCTCACAAAACTTTGCCCCTTTGAGAGCTCTTACTCTCTTTCTTCTTTCTAATTCAGTTGAAATTGCCCTGTAGATTCAAAAGGGTTTAGATGAGCCAAATAATGTAACACACTCTGTTAATCTCCTTAGGAAATTGAACTAAAAGAATGTCTCCTGATGAAAAGTGAATCAAATAAAAGCAGATGTGAATATCACATTTAAAGCTTGTAGTCCTTGCATATGTGTAGATAATGTTCTGTACATTTTACGTAAAAAAAAATTTTTTTAAATGTTTCAGATTTTCTTATATGGAATGGCAAGGACCGGAAATCTATACCTGTAATTAGGATAGGCTGTTCTTTTCTTTGAACATAAAGTAACTTGAATTCAAAATATTGCCAATCCTGATAATGTCTATTTAAAAAGGACATCTTCTGAAACATGATAAAGGGTTGTATTTTTGTAAAAATAAATTAAAACAAAAAAAAGGTATTTGGATTATCACAGAAGCTGCAGTTAATTCAATCTGATGTAGGTTTCCTATGTAGCTTTGTATTATTGTAATGCATGATTTTGCTGCTGTATGTCCTTTTAATGAGGTTTAATAATGAATTATCTTCTCTTTGTTTGCTTGTCTTCTCAGTGAAAAAAGCAATTGAACTGAAATCAAGAGGAGTCAAGATGTTGCCCAGCAAAGACAGCAACCACAAAAATTCTGTCTGTAAGTTGTTTGTTTAAATCCTTATTTTTAGTGACTGCATATATATTCTGGAATCCTTGTAAATATACAAATCAGAGAGAGAGATTTTGGGATGCTGTGGTCATAAAATGGTTATTATGCTTTCAGTTGTCACTGAATTAGAACTCCACTGATAATACTCTACTGAGTGTAGAAAGCAGAATATGGTGGTGTAAGATCCAAAAAGTATGGTATATAGAAACCCCCCTACATTTTATTTATCGCAGCATTTCTGTATATTGGGTTATTTAGAATTCAGAGACACATGGCAAGTTAGGAAATCCAGGCAGAACGGTGCCATATAGACTTCATCAATTCCGTACTGGGCACAGTGAAGGTATCTGAAAATTTTCTGTATCTAAATTTACACTTTGTAAATTTACACTTTGTAAGTTCCCCTCGCTCAATATCACAGCTAAATTCTTCCCTCACCTTGCCACACTATGTCTGGTGACTGCCTCTCTCCAGTCTTGCACAGCAGAGGTTAAGAACTGCTGTAATCCCCAGCTTCTCAAGAAGATGGAGATCACAACGTCACCTTCGCCTCATTGCATGCATAGTGCACTCTGGAATGACATCTGTTTGGCCCCTTTACACCTTCTTCCCTGGGTAAAGTGTAAAGCTAAAATCAAAATGCTGTCTGTGGGACTATGAGGTGGTTAGTTTTTTGAGCATCACTTTCTCTGAACTGGCAATCTGACTATATCCTGAGAGCTCTTTCTCCATTAATTAGGCCAGTCTTGAATCAAGAAAAAGAGGCTATTTTTGAATTTTGAAAGCTGAGAGTCCCTTTAGCACCCCCATCAAAAAAAAAAAAGAAAAAAGTCAGAGGTTAGGCCAGCATTCACACAGAACTCATTAAAAGTGTTAATGTAATGACTAAGATGTATTCAGATAAATTAATTCCTCATGTAATAACGCTGAACTCAATGAAGTGAAACCTATGCTGCGTTTGCCTCATTGTGTTCTATTCTGCAAGTGCAGAGAGATGTCTAGGGGATATGGTTTCGTCTTTGTGTTTCTGTCGGGCATTGTTTAATGCAAAGTGAGTTTTTGGTAGGCTCACTGAAACAAAAGAGGCATGACAATTTTCTGCTTTAAATACTGCACGTCGATGGAGTGGCACTCAAAGGGAACTTTTTATGCAAGGTGTAGCAGAAAAAGTTGATCCATCTCTTTGGTGTTTGTATCTGAATGGGTGATTATTTCATTGTTTATAAGTTACTTCTGGGAGCTGTGTGATCTCTGCTAACGCTCTCAGAGCACATGCTGTCAAACACCACATGTAATTACAGAAAGTGGAAGTAAGACAGGCTATGGAAGAAATTATTATAAGGCAGTCTGTTGTTTACCTCAAATGAAAACTGTCTTTTTTATCTTTGTGTTTTTTACTTGTAAAACTTTATTATCATGTCTGACTTCTTTCTAACATAAATCTAAGAAGTGCATTATTATTATTACCGTTACTTTTGCATATATAAAGCTTTTAAAAATTATAAGATTAAAATACAAAAAGTTGGATTCAAATGTATTTTGATGCTCTTTCTGATGTAAGCCTTAAGTATTTAATAGGGGTTTTTTTGCCTGTACTTATGTAGACAGAAAAGGTAATTGGGGATTTGGCTTCAGAGAAGCGATGAGTGGATATCATCATTTGATGACAATTAGAATTTTTTTTAAAAAAGATACCTTAAATACTAACACCTCTCACCATTTTTTGTATGTTAGATCTTTTTAATACTCTCTCTCTATAAAGCAGAGAGGTTAGTTTTGGCTTTGTGGCTTATGGGGGGTAGATGGAATGCAAATATCAGCATGGCAAATGCTGTGAGAGCATACCCTGTGCGTCTCAGAACCTGCAGCTTTCCCACAGCTCTTCCTCCCAAGCAGAACCTGTGAGCAGCTGCAGAAAGCATTTCACAGTGCCACAAGTCTGTTAGGATTTAGGTAGAAAATGTTACCAGTGTTACCAATGATAATAACTTTCCTGATAATTCCTTGTGGAATGCGGAGCAGTATTTCAGTGTTTCAGTTGTATACAGTCATAGCTCACTCTCTTCCTCCTGGACCTGCCTGCATTCCTGGATGATTTCTTTCAGATCTACCATCCTTTATAAAGAGTTAGATAGCAAAGTATGGCTTTTGGATATAGGTGCCTCTATATTGGAAAAAAAAATCATTATCTATTTATATCACTCTCCAGGGAAACAAGAGGGTTTTGCTGTTGTTTTTTGTTTTGGTTTGGGGTTTTTGTGGGTTTTTTGGTAGGGTTTTTGGTTGGTTTTGGAGGATTTTTGTTTGTTTGTTTTCGTGGGGTTGGTTTTTTTGTGTTTTTTTTTTTTTTTGTTTGTTTGTGGTTTTTTGTGGGTTTTTTTGTGGCTTTGTTTGTTTTTGTTTTGGTCTTTTTTTTTCTTCTTTGGTATACCTGAAGGAAACATCAAGTTAGTTTTTTGCCAGGTACTCATGCTAGGCAGTATCCTTTAGCAGCCAGATGCAGCTGAATTGTGATTAATTTGTGCAAGGAAATGGGAAAAGGATGGGAAAGATAATTGAAGTAAAATACGGTCCTGGTTCATCCATACCTTGCACTTGGCAAAGATGTGAAAGAGTAAACTGGGCAAAAGCACATGGGACAGGCAGTTCTCATGGCTCTAAGTGCTTGAGCTGCCACAAACACTGGACAAATCCAGTCAGTGTATTTCCCCTTGGTCATCTGAAGCTGATCTCTCAGAGGAGCAAGGACAAAGTTGTATTTTATGAAGCTTCTTAGGGAAGGCAAATCCAATTACGACTGTTGCTGTCCATCTGATTATTTGCAAGCTTAGCGTACCCACTTTTGTTATCATTCTGATATATATGCTACATTCCCAAAGGAAGTTACTTGATCCATCTTGCTGTCAACAGTCACTCTCATTCCAACATGAAAATCTGCAGACTCTGTGTCCCTAATAACTTTGGCCTTTTCTAAAACTGCTATGACTATAGTTTGCATTGTGACTGATTAAATAAAAATGAAGTTTTGATTGCTGCCTCCTGTATGAGTGTTTTCATGGCAATATTTCTGTCCAGCAAATCTGTCAGAGGGTGATGATCATCTCTGAACATTGTGAGCATTACCTCTAAGCAAAGAGGTTGCACACGAGAATCCTGTACATCTAAGAGAAGGAGAGCCCTAATGAAGTGAGCTGCAAGGACAGACCATAGTTGGGCAGCCATGGTCCTTATAAAGATCTCCTTTTCTAGTCAAATAGAAGATCCTTGTATTTTATCTCTTCAAGTCTACATACCAGGCAGTTACTGCTAGTCATGCTCCGTGCAAAGGATAACAAGTGAGTACAGGTCTTGAGGACGCCAGTTCACAGAATATTGGGAAGGCAGGGCCGTAACTGCAGACCTGCTACTCGACAGCTCTGCAGATCTTTGTGCCTTCTGCAGCCCAGGAACAGAGGAAGGTTAGGAGAGCAGACTGCCCCAGAAGCCCCTAATGCCACCACCCTCGTGCTGCAGCCACAGGGCAGCCTCACACTTCCACACCTCCTCACCAGCAGGAGGACAGAGCACAGGAATGCATCAAGCTCGCAGTAAATGCCAAGGAAGTTCAGTGAGGTGAGAGACATCATATCAGGTGAAAAATGGAACTGATTATACGGTTTATGTTGTGTGTGCAAATCTGTCAGTGCAGTAATGCTAGGAGGGGAAAGCAGCAGTGAGAATGAAGTGCCTGGGAGAGCTGATTTCCTGCTTTTGCTCATGTCAGAATGCAGCGTGCAGAGTGGCTCGCCACATGACACAGCAAACTGCGGGGAACGTCCACACTCTGAAACAGTAACAAGGATTAACAGATGAAGTCAGAGTGATTATTTTAAAAATATGGCATTCGTATTGAACCATGTTAACATTTCATAGTAATTACTGAATATTGAGCGACCTAACCTCGCTTTGCAAAATGGTGTGTGTGAACTACCGTGTTACACGAAGTGCGAATTCTGTAAGTATTCACTAAGTAAAACCTCTCATACTTCGTAACATCAATTTCAGGCTTCTGTAGTATTATTTGAAAATGTATTTTAAAATACTAGAAAAACACATGTTAAGTACTTTGAAGATCATGATTTTAGTGTAAGGTTAATGCATCCTCTGAAACTCGAGTTACAGAGTTTACCTAAACAGTTCTTCACCCTGAAGATGATAAAAAGACCTACTTTACAACAGTTATTTTTGTGATATACAGCCAAAGAACAAACGAGTTTACAGACTACGTATTGATTGGCTGCAGCACATTAAGTTGAATTAATGGCACATGCTGTTGAAACTATAGTGATTAATACCAAAATGGGATTACGTTGCTAATTCTGTGTAAGAAAGAAAGAATGACAGCAGTCGTTATTTAATTTGTTGTTGGGTGACTCTGAGAAAAATGGCTTAGGACATTGCGACATGAAGTTAAAAATTTTAGGATGAAAATTTGTTGCTTGCCAATACATTCCTCACATTTTAAATAAACTGACAATGTCATCTTCTTGACGTTTGACTACTGGTAAATGTACTTTGACAGAAGCAATATGAAGACTAGTAAAATTTTGTTCTTCAGTTAATGAAAGAGTATTTTCCTAAGAAGGACAATATTGGACTAAATAGTTGCATTTAATAGCCCAATTTTCTGACTGTTTTGTTCTCATACCTTAGCAAAAACCAATTTATTTAAGCACTTTTGTATATTGAGAGATCAATACTTAGAAATCAGTTGCAAACCAATGTGCAATCAACTTAACAAACAGATATGACAACTGCTGAAGGTCACCTCAAGTTCCAGATATAAAAGGAAAAATTATTGCTACATACTACATTTTTGTAATGAAATTTATAGCTTGTTATGATATAAATACCAATTTCTGATTATTGTATTTAATGTTTAAATTACCTTATACATTTTTTCCCAAAAATATTTTATTATTTAATAATTTTTTAGCATATTTTTCTGAAATTATTTTAGGATTACTGAAAACCTATGTAAGAATTCCATATTATTATTTTCAAAATGCACATGTAATGGAAAAATTTCTGCTGGTTTTTTTTTTTTTTGTTTGTGTTTGTATTGTATTGAGTCTTCACATGTGGAAAAGCATTTCTTACTGAATTTGGATTTTTACATGCTATTTACTACGTGCTGTGTCAGAATCAAATCAAGATAAAAAAATACTCTTAAATATTCATTGTTCTGATAGTCGTCCGTTTCAAATTTTAAAAAACCCCAACTATACAACATCAGATCTATCCCACTTTCTAAAGTTGGGGTCTAATCTACATTAGTTTACATTAATCAAATATAGCATCTCGTGCTTCCATTAATTTAAGAAACTTTTTATTGGTGATGGGATCAATCACCAATAAACACGATACAAAACAAATTACCCAAGTAATTACAGGCGGTTGTTATCAAAAGGTCCTAGGTTTGGATAGTGTATGCCTAAGAGCTCTCAATATGCAGTCTGTTTTTTGCTGTGACTATTTTAATTACATGAAGCTATATTTTAAAAAAATAGAGGTAGAAACAAAATGGAAACACTAAGATAGAGAGACCCTAGAAATTAAAAAAAAAAAAAAAAAGAAATCTGCTGGAAAGTAGATTTGTCCTGCAGAATTCCAAAGGCCTGTTAAGGCCTGTTCCCTTTCAAGAAGCATGAGAAATAAATGTAACTTAAATCTGTCTTTTTAATTGGTCTCACTGCCAGCTAAAACAAGGAAAGCAGATGGGGAAACGTTGGCATCTTTCGGGCTTTTATTCTGGGGCACTCAGTAGTGTTTGCAAGTGTTTTGAACAAGACTTTGGGGGGTTGTTTGCCCTGTTCTGACACGCAGGTGATAAGTTTGCTGTAGGTTCCCAAAAAAAAAGGAAAGAGACAAGAGAAGAATGCCAGCATATCAAGAGACATACTTTACTAATTTTTTGAAGGAAAACTCACCAACATTGCATTTTATAGTGTTATCTGCTTTATGTCCTTTAAAAAGAGAAATTCCTGATTGTGGAAATTAGGATTTCCATTTACAAATACTACTGCTTTTCAAAGACTGCTGTTTCCCAGGCTCTTCACGAAACATTGCAATCCAAGGGTGCAAACTGACAGGCTTCATCTGTAGCTCTTTTTTGACTGTTAGTGAGCATCTCTTCAGCATCTGCTGTGTTTAGTGGCACATGAGGAGAATGGATGCCTTTGAAATACGTACATTTAAGATTGAGATTCTTCAGAGGAAGACTGTTGTGTGCTAAGATCAATGGGGAGCTGCCTCTCCCACTAATGGGAGAGTTTCTAATGGAGTTCTCTCTGAAGATCTCAGTGTTGTCAGGGGAAGTTACTCTGTGTTTATGTGTTTTATTGTGTTATATTAATTTATAGGCACTGAAATGATTCTCATTTTTAAGTGCCCAAGCAGAAACTTCTTAAGTGCCTACACAGTACCATGAAGTCTCCAGCCTTTTCAATCATGAAAGCTATTTTTCATTTGCTCAAATATCACAGCTTGAAAAGGACAGTATTTTTTCAAATTTGCATTTATATTGTGCATATCTTCAAATGAGAGAAAGGATTGTTTACAACTTACTAATGTAGTACTTACAAGGTTAGGAAACACAAGGCTTATGTATCTAAGATTTTGTGGGCCTAGTCTGTCTGCCAATACCCAATTTTATTTCAAAAAGTCTTTTTAGAGAAATACTGAGCATATGTTAATTGTTCAGTTAAAAATAAAGAAAAGAGAGGGAAGTAACTCTTAAAACACTGGCACTATTATACAACAGGTTACACAGATCCTGGAATATTTATTATTAAAATTTCCTTGTTATATATGTCTATGTATAGCTACATACATGCATATATATAATTGTAAATAATGCATAATACATAATATTCCATTACACCATTTACCACATGTCTAGTAACAGATTAATGACTCTATTTCCCCTCGTTACTGAGCGTTATGGGACGAAATTGGGCAGTAGGAAAAAATAACTGCAGCATTAACCTCTAACAGTTTTATAAAGCATTAATAAAACAGGAAGGCTAATTACCCTGATGTACTTTTTCCTATCATAGACTGTAATAATGCAGAGTTGCCCAAGAGTTACAGAGTTTTGGATCTTCAGAGAAGATTACTGTCCCTGTGCAATGAAATTCTTCTACAATGCTATTTCACTATATTGTGTAAATTGCTTCATAAATCATGTTACTAAATTATACTTGGTGTTTCTAAATAAGCCCTCATCACGGCAGGAGTTTAAATATCTTTTAAAATACTATGCAAAAATCTTGCTGTGAAAAGAACTACTGCCTAAATATATCTGTGAAGAAAAGCATCACTTATAGCTACAAGCAACACAAGGTTCTTCATCAATTATTTAATACACAATTTGCATATATAATTTGTAAAATAACCAGAAGAAAGCTTCTATTAAAATATGTAAAACAAGGTGTAATCTGATTGAATTATGGATGGTTAAAATGAATTGTTATCCAGCTAGGAAGCTGAAACTGCCATTAACTAATTTTCATATACAATTAAAAAATATTACTGATTATTCAAAGTGAACGTTCATACTGTAGGCTAAATTGACATTCAGTTCTGTTATTTTCAAAGTCAAAAGCTTAAAAATAAGCAACTTGCTTTTTAGCAATTACAATTCTGTATAAATTAAATATTCATGCAAAATTTAAATATAAACTTTAATACTTTTATATAGCTTCCTTGGCTTAAGTTCTATATACAGCTCTGTTAAAAATATGGATGTGGGCAGTAAATAGGTTGGAAAAGGAAGTCTTGAAAGATTCAAATAATGTATGCAAATTATGAAGGCATTCAGAATTTGTGGGTGGGTGAATTCAGATTTCTAGAACGTAAAAAATATGAAAACAGCTTTAATTAAAGAAAGAAGTATAATACTGCTCTATGCAGTGAAGATATGCTGCAGAATATAGACACCCTTACTGTCAAGTCCTTTGGAAGAGTCAGAGACTTCCCACCTCCTGCAAGGAGATTTCCACTTTCCACAGAGGCAATATCATGTTGCACTTGTGTATGTATTGAGATCCTGATTTTCTAAATCTCCATTGAGGGAGAATATCTTCAGAATTTGATAGAAGGTCTTGGACTATTTTCCTTTTTCAGAATTTGTTCTGTACATTATGAAACACTTTGGAAAATAATTTCAGCTATGTGGGCGCAGTATCTCGCTGTCTGTTGTTAGGCTGTCACGCTGGAATGTATCTATTCCTGCAGCTCTTCTGAGCAGAACTGCAAAGTGCCGGTGTCAAATATGCTTGGAACAAGGAAGTTTTGTTAGGTGACTGCTAATTTATCAGCTTCAGCGCAGTTTGTGTCCACTACTCCTTCTTCACTTGGAAGAAGGGAAGTAAAAAATTTATACAACGCTATATATTAATTTCCTCAATAATGTGCATTTAGGAGCTTGAAATATTTTTGGAATGGGAACAAACACAACAAGAAGGAACTAAAATGGAAATAAATACATTGGTTTACTTTTGGCAGGAAAGGACTAATTGCTAGGGGGAGGGGATTATTCAGCATGGTATGTCCCCCCACTGAAATCGATAGAACAAATTCTTTGTTCTTAAACAAACAAACAAGCAATAAGGTTACTCAGCTACTTTTTTAAAAAAAAGCAAATGGAAAGAAAAATCCTGAAAAATCCAAAACCACCTGGCTAAGTTTTCTGTTTTATGTTGGCACACTTGAAAAAGAAGGGACTGTAAGTGTGGTGCTCTGGCTCATACGTATGCTTCTATCGTACAAGCCATCTGAACTCTGGTAAGAGTGACAAGATCAATTTTTCTTATATCAAAGCAATGTAAGTTTTAAAACATATGATGGCAATCAAAAATGTTTGATTCTGAAATGAATTAATCTATAAGAAAATAAGTTTATCTCAAAGTCCACATTGTTTCTGCTAATACAAGCACTTGTTTGATTTCTGTCTTCACTGCCAAAATATTTTCTGCTTTAGGCTTCTAACATGAAAGAAGTTCTCCTGCGTCAGCAAAAGAGATGTGTCAAAAAAGTATGCATATCTTCCCCAGTTTAATGCTTTTGAACTGAACTCTGAAGCTCAATGCCTCTGCCAGAGGAGCTATAAAGTCAGTGAATTAACAAATTAACAAGAGCAAAACAGTATGGTTTCTCTAAGCCGGCATTTTATGTGGCATATATTATTTTATTCAAGAAGTGACTTTTTATTGCCATATCAGCTTTCCTTTCACGTTTTTGAAATCATATGGTAAATGTGATTTGTACTGAGAAGTCGCATTCCTTTCTCAGTTCTACCAGACCTGGTTTTCAGTAGTCTGCAAAAGCATCTGCAGTGCAGAACATCAGGAGCTAAAATGAAAAGCACTTATATTGAGATTAAAAATATAGCATGAAGCAGTGCCACTAGCTTGTATATTACTCTGTTGTATCTATGGGATATACTAAAAATTTAATCCACATTTTAGGGTATGAAAGCTCAAAAGCACTTAAAATACAATAAATGATAGTCATTTCTGGTGCAGTCCTCAAGCAGAAGTGCTTAATGTGTAAGATGGGCTTGGCTGGACAGAGGATGAGACATTTTGCAGAGGCAGAGCTTGAATCCCACACCACTGTTGTTATAAAAAACAGAACATGCCCTCAATTTCAGTCAGGTTTGCTATAAATTTTTTTTTCTGTTTTTCAGTCTTTCAATTCTTATTCTGCCATTGCTTCTTGTCTTACTGTATGTACTGCATCTTAGATTTGTTCAGAGCAGCCCATAGGATGCTGTGTTTCATATTTGGGACCAAACCAATGTTGATAACACATCAGGGTTGTGAGTGTCATTGAACAGTGCTTACTCAGTGTTCAGGCTTTTTCTAGCTATCTCACTGTCTTTCTCTTTCATACATTTTTTTTTCCTTTCTTGTGAAATTCTGTCATTACTTTCAAACTTTCTTACTGTTGCCATTTAAATCCAGCTCTTGTTCCCTCTGTATTTGAATCAGGCAATCAGGTTCCCACTCAGGAAGGCCTGGCAGAAGAAGAGTAGGTGATTGTGCGAGGAAAGATTAGCTCTCAGTTCAACGCTGAAGACTGGATATTCATTGGTTGCTAGAAGTGGAGAGTACTACGGGCATGGCACACTTCAAAGTCTTAGGTTTTGTTAAATTTGGCGTGTATTTGGGATGTATTGCTTAAACATGTTTCTTTCAATCACCTTGGATCACCGTTTCCCAAAGGCCTCCCATTTGGCCATTCTTAGTATATGATGGAAGAGCAAAATGCACATCCTTGGCACAAAGGTCACTTGTGCAACAAATACAAGTTTTGGAGGTGGTGCTAATACATTCCCATGGAAAAGGTGATTTTTTTTTCAGTGTGGAGAACTGGATTTTCCTTGTGGCTCTCTCAAAAGTGAATGAGATGAATAATCAATAATTCCAATTTAATATTATTAAAACAAGAATAAATAAATCCAAAGCAGATGCCTGAAAAAGAAAAATTAAGCCACATCCTCCTCTGTTTGATAGTTATGTACAAGTGAAAGAAAAAATAAAAAAGACATTTCTGAGCAACTTTAAAACAATTGAAAATATCATCCCAGCCTATAATATTGCCTATAATATTTACCTGTTCTTTGTTCCTGTTTTGCCATCTACCGTAGTCCCTTCCCTAAAATACATATTTAGACATTACTACTTCAGTCTCTTGAGAAGTAATATACAGCCTCACTGATGATAGGAAATATTCGCAATGAGTGAAATATTCAGGATGAGTGTCACAGACATTTATCAGCTAAAGGCATGGGAACTCAAAATTCACCTTTTGAGAGAACTGATAAAGCATATATAGAGAATATAAGGAATAAAAGAAAGACTGCTCATTTTTTTGGATAATTTTAGTTAGAGTTTCACAAAAGTAAAATAAAAAAGTGTGAACTAACTGTGTCAGCGCAGGATAGTTTACTGAAGTCAGAAGTCTGGTGTTTGAATTATTTCCTCACTTACATGTAAGAGCTTTCATACATATATAACATCTGTACAGACATTTCTATAAGGTCCAGTCCCACATCATTCTCCCTGGTAAACAGTCATTTAGCTTGTTTCAGTGTGTGTTGGTGTAAGAGAACACAGTAGTCTCTCTTTTGCCTTCTTTGCTGCTTATTCTCACAGCTTCTTTCATTAGTGCAAACTCTTCAGTAGACTCTTTGACACTCATTTTGTTGGCAGAAGTTGCCTCCAGCCTTGCAATTCTGTTCTTTTTCCGAGTTTTTTGCTGCCTCCTGCTGACTCTGTATAGGAGAGGCACTCATAAGCTTTCTGAACAATACATTTAAGCGGGAAGCAACAGGGGGTATAGATGAGGAGAAAGCCTCTCTTGGTGAAGAAATTAATGTGGTAAATGTTGAGGAATCCATTCAGTGCCAGTAGCAGGGCGAGCAGATGCAGCTTGAGCTGAAGGTTGAGCTCCGGGTGGCGGAGCCCAAAAACTGGGCAAATAAACTTTGCAAATAAAGGGCATGAGAACCTGTGGCCCAGCCAGGGGACAGGACACTCAGAGACATGGCAAGGGCCCTCAAGCTTGCTGGAAGAGCCCATAGCTTGGACTGTGAGGGTATAAAAGCCCTGGGGTTTCCTTTTTGCAAGGTCCCTCCTTGGAGGCACCAGCTCAAGCTGTTATTCCATTGTTGCACCGTGATTAAATTATTTTAAGGATCCGGGTCTGAGATTCTGCTGTGGGAAACCGGGGGTTGAACCGGTGAGGAAACTTGGTCTTTCTGTGTGAGAGTGGGGTGTGCAGGGAGACAAACTGGAACCCTTGGGATCACTGGAGCCTCCTGCTGTGAAGGGGCTTCGGTCCCTGCTGTGAAAGTCCCTGGTGGTGGGAGTGTGGCTGCCAGTGTCGCTCCTGGATGGTCAGACAGGAAAGTTTCCGTAACAATAAAAATATAAAACCAGAAAAATTGTGTATAATTCAGACAACGATTGTGTGTAATTCAGATGATAAAACCTTTTGGATGAAAATTAGAGAGAAAGAGATGTTAAAGGGACGTGACACAGTTTGCTCTAACAGCAAGCTTATTAACACTTCATGCTTAAAATGCTGTTCTCTACCAACTAATAAAAAGAGCCCATCTGCTGCACACCAGGTAACTAAAGCTCATAAGGAAAAATGCTTGGCAAAAGGAGAAAAGACAAATCTGCCCCGTTAACTGGAATTGGATTATGGTTTTGGAATTCTCCAGTACTGTAGCAGCTATTTTGTATTCCATATCAATGTATTATATATGTTAAATACAAGTACAGCAGTCCTATTGGTCTACTTGTATTCCTGTGGCTCAGAGCGTATCTAAGATGACTCTTCAGTCTAACAGTAAATACTTTAGTCCTCTTTCTCTTGACACTTTTTTATAATAACAGCATGATAATCATGGATCTATTGGAAAAGCACAGTGATTTTCTCTCACAAAAAATATGAACAACATCTCGATGAGTGGCATGTTGTTTTTATTAAAGCCTTATACTTTTAAAATAACTCATAACTTATGTTTCTTACAAAAATATGTTTACATTACATTACAATAATGGTTTTGCTAAAAGTCCAAGCCTAGTCCTAATTTTTCATATTGTTGGGAATCTTTTCTCCCTGTCCATCAGCAGTCCTGCTAATGGTATAGGTAGTCTCTGTTCCAGGGGACAATAGAGTTACATTTTTTTCTTTTATTTTTCATTTCTTATAAAGACAGAATGAGAGGTTTGCTGAGGTAATTGTGTATTACTATGCAATTTAAACTGTTTGTTAAACAGTTACACATTTTCTTGCTCTCCCTCAACAATCAGATACTATTTGTGTATTTCTTTTGTCTGCACAATAGAGGCTGAAAGCACTTTAATTGACAGAGGCTCAGCTAGAATTCATGGATGCCTCCTGAGCCCCTGCTGTGTTCTCCCACCTTTTGCAAACAACACTGTCTTAGGTAACAAAATCCCCTGGATTAGAGGAGTAGCAGGATTAGTTTTAATACTGGTGGGATGTCATCAAGTCTCTATAGCCAGTAATACACAGAGCACTCAAAGGTAATTATAGTAGTTAATATTTAAAAGCTGTAGAAATGGTCATATGAATAGGTTTAACACATGGACTATATGAATACCTCTTCTTGGACACAGAAAAAAAGAAAAAAAAAGACCAAAATATCTTTTACAGGAGAGTTAAAGGTCAATTCCTTTTCTGGTTTAAAGGGTCAATCTGAATAATAACAAAGAGCAGAGTCACTTCCAAGAATTATCCTGGAAAAAGTCATTTTTTAGCATCAGAAAAATTATTTTCCACTGACATTATTCTAAGATCATGGTTGATTACATCAGTTGTGCTAAGGCTTTAACTTTGAAGAATAAACTAAACTAAAGTCTAAATCATAAATTCATTAGTGAAATTTACAGAGCACAGGATAGAGGGACTTAGACTAGACAGTATTGAGTAGCCATATCTGTCACATTGTAATCAGCTGGATCTTGAATTATATTTTCCAAATAAATTCAAATAAAACGATTATTCATAGATACATCTTAGAAATTAATTATTAAAGTGTTTTAACTTGTGGCCTTTTTTTAAAAAAAAAAGAAAAAAAGACCTTGTCAAATTCCATTTCACAGTATTTTAACTGGAAAAACAATCTTCGTAAAAGCTTAACTATAATGGCTCGAATGGTTGTACAGCTGTTTAGAATTCCCCACAGGCAAAGGGCTGCACACCATTACCTGTAACTGTTTAGCTCAAGAAAAGCAACAACTTTGAATCTAAAAGAAAGGGCTTTTGGGAGCTCATGAAACAATGTACATGCAATCTCAGTACAAAATATGTGCCCCTTGTTTCTGACAGTTATACCCTTGTTGTCACAAAGCAGAGAAGAGCAGGCTCAGTTCTTAAATACAATGGCGATTGCATCAAAGATTCACAGCATGTTTCCAACAGAGCAAAAAAACTTACAGCACCCCTACCTCCCCAAAAAAAACTCCCGAAACAAAACAAAGCAAAACAAGAAGACCCCATACCTGGATTGAAATGATAATTTAAAGAAAATAATCTGGCAGCAATAAGTCTTTTCTTAAATGCATATGTTTACATTCTTCACAATATCGAGCACTTCTGAGAAAGATGGCAAAGGAGAAGAAAATTATTAATTGAGAGGTTAAGACTAAAAATTGGTGTTGTAGTTCACATGCTTAATTTTTGACAGTTCCTCAGTGGGATCTCTGTTAGCCCTCGTCTTATAACAGAAAAAGGTTGGCAAAATTTATGTTACATGTACGATACCAGTTTCTACACCAAAGTTCTGTTCAACAGGGGAGACTAAAGACAGTGCTGTTTTGTGACAGTCATGTAATGGATCCTTGTTTTAAATATAAAAGGAGTAAAAATAGTTATGAAGAAGAGAGGTAAAAACACTTGATATTAGATCCCTTTCACAGAATTTAAAAGAGCAAAGATGACTTCACATCTCTGCTATTAACGCTGTTTAGGTAAAAAAGATTGGTTCGCATAATGATAACTTAAACTTGTGGGTCATAAGAATTACTAGGGCCTCTGTGATGCTTATCTTTGGGTTGCAGAGCCTGGATGATCATAGTGAGGAGTATGTACTACAGTTTGACTATTACTTTTTATCAAACTGAAATTTTTCGTTTTTGATTGTACTGTCTCTTGGAATATAGTATATTACAGAGTAATATTTTAGGTTTCTTACATAATTTGTTCTAGTTGCCATAAATCTATTTATTTAACAACATGATTTATCCAGTAATAAGACAAATTATAAGCATTTTAGAACAAACTCTGAACAGTACAATTTAGGGAAAATTATTTGAGAAAATCCTATGCAAATTTATTAAGATGAAAAGGTCTGTGGTATAATCCAAATCCAGTTGTTCATGACACATAGCATTAATTACTGTACTTGTAATTCATCCATTTTCATATTTTTAAACCAATTGCATGTTTTACCATGTACATGCATCAAAACAAAGCCTAAATGTAAATTTAGGAAAATCAAGGTTCAAATTTTCTTTACAGTATCTGACTTGAAATTTCTTTTGTTGAAATTCTCCTTTACCCTGTTAAAAGGCTCACACAGGGAGCACAACAATATAAATACATAAAAGCACAGTGGTTTTGCCATGCATTTTTCATCATCGTCTTGGGATTACGCTGTTACCTTGTTCTGTTTGCTGCAATCTGGTAACAAATATTGGTGGGAAACACAAGCTAACTCTTTCTGCCAGCCAAAGATGACTCATTATAAAACCCTGTAGCCGAATCTGGTGTGATTTCCTGGTCATATTACTGCCTGTCAGGGTGAAGATTGAGCTACAACTACATATACCATAAGTCTTTTTCAATGCCTAATAAATAGAAACTGGTTTTAAATCTTGCATATGTGTAAGAATATATTTCTTCACAAAGATAACTGAAACTAAACTTTTTTTTTCCTACACTCTCTGAACAAGCATAAAATGAAATGAATCCAGAGGTTAATTATGAGTTGCTTTGTATTTCTTCCTGGCTGTAAACTTATAGAGGCACTCTAATCGAGTTTCAAGAATTAGACATATTTAATTTCATCACATGGATTAATTCAAATAAACAATTTTGAAGGAGATGTGGGTTTTTCTGTTGAAGTTTGAATTTATTTACTTTTTTGGCAGCTTATAAATGATTTTTTTCTTGGTCTTATCTCATGCAAAGCTTCACAGGAAAGTTATATAAACCCCTTATTATGATCTGTGGGGTGTTTTTTTGTGGCATTTTTTGTGGATTTTTTGGTGGGGTTTTTTGTTGGTTGGTTGGTTGTTGGGGGTTTTTTGCTTTGTTTTTTTTTTCTTTTTTTGGTTGGCTTTTTTTTTTTTTCATGGAACAGTGTTTGCTGGGTTTGGTTTGTATGTTTTCCTTTACCTATTCTTGTTACCAGGCTCAGACAAGAATTTATTTTGCATCTCTGTCCCCTGTTCCGTGCATGTATGATTTTAGGGACCATGTTCACATTTCATTTTTATGTCTCTGTAGTAGATGTGGAATAATTCCTTATTGTACCATCTTGGACATCTCTTTTCCACAGCAGTTTCTCATATTCTTATATTCTCATTCTTTTCCAACGTCATCTGAGGTGGGCAAGGGAAAGCTTCCTTTGTAAGATGAAGTATATGGAGTCTACTGGCTTGAATGGTAGTTATTCATCTTATTCCAGCTATTCAAAATACTCATTCAGGCATTCCTCTTAACTGCGGGAGATTCACGGACTTCTCTTCCTATATTTTAGATGCTTGCTCTCCGTTTGACTTTCAGATATTTTTGTACTTGGAAGTCATCCAGTAAGTTTGTTCTTAAATTCGTCTTTTAAGATACACTCAAAAGTCATTACCCTTTTCTTTCTCTTATTCGTTCTTGCTTCTGTTTTTGACCTGTGAAAGTAATCTACTGTCTTTGAAGCAGCAGCCCTAGTTTTGTGATGGTCACTCTGAGGTTGATTCCTGGTCTACCTGTCCCAGAACTGCATGGCTATGGTTAAATAAGATATTATCTTTTTTCACGCTGACTGACCTCACTGTGTTCATTTGTTAATAAAGACGTATGTGAAGACATATTTCATCTATTCCTGTGATCTCTTTTGTCTCTGAATTCTGTTCAAGCCAATATGGATCATACAGTTTAATGCTGTCCTAGTCCTGTGCATCAGTTCTAAACAATTCTAGTCCCTCAGAAAAGAAGGTAGAAACATGGAACTAAAATTTACTATTTTTATAATTCCTACATTTCTGCCGTTATGTCTTCTTTAGCCCTTCAGTATTCCTTTTTTGCCTATGCCAAAACAGTGAGGGCTTGCTGCCCCGCAAGCAAAATGAGACAAGAGCAATAGCAATGCAAACATAAGCAAGGACTGCCCCAAAAAGGAGTCAGGATGTTGGCAAGTCTGTATCAGGGTCAGGACCAGGGCCAGTGGTCAGGATCAGAGACAGCCAGCCACCACGTGACAAGGCCTCAGTGCAGAAGCAGATTTGAGGCCAAGCCAAGGGATCGCCAAAGTCAGCACTGGGATGTCCAAGACAGCACAGGCACAGTGGCTGCACAGCTGCAACCCAGCATGGATGAGACCAGTGGTACAGTCAGTTTAACAACACTTCCCAAGGAAGAAGAGATAGGACCTCAATTCTACCTTTTTTCACAGACAACCCAGTCTTGGATTCAGCCAGCTCCACTTTAAGTTAGCCAGCCAAACTCCTTGAAGGGCAGTGCGCTTCCAGCTATCTAGGTGTCACGGAGCATTGCCTCATTTGCCTTAGCTTTGTGAAATTTTGTGACTGGCCAGACATTATGCTGATCTCCTTTAGTAACCAGCTCACCCACCTAGTAGATGAGGGCAAGGCTGTGCATATAGTCTAGCTGGACTTCAGTAAAGCTTTCAATACTGTCTTCCATGGAGAAGCTAGCAGCCCATGGCTTTGAAGGTGCACTCTTCACTGGATTAAAAACTGGCTGGATGGCTGGGCCCAAAGAGTGGTGGTGACTGAAATTACAACCAGCTGGCAGCCAGTCACAAGTGCTGTCCCCCGGGCTCACTGTTGAGGTCAGTCCTGTTTAATATCTTAATTGATGATCTAAATGAGAGGATCGAGTGTTTTGCAGACAGCACCATATTGGGCTGGCGCATTGATTGAGGGATCTGAATAGTCTGGACTGATGGTCTGAGGCCAGCTGTCTGAGGTTCAACAAAGTCTCGTGCCCGGTCCTGCACTTGGGTCACAACAACCCCTGTAGTGCTACAGGCCGGAGGCAGAGTGGCTGGAAAACTGCCCAGAGGAAAAGGACCTGGGGGTGCTGGTCCTCAGCCAGCTGAACATGAGCCAGGGTGTGCCCAGGTGGCCCAGAAGGCAAATGACATTCTGGCCTGTATCAGAAATAGTGGAGCGTGTCCAGAGAAAGGCAACAAGGCTGATGAAGAGAGTAAATCCTATGAGGAACAGCTGAGGGAGCAGTGGGTGCTTAGCCTGGAGAAAAGGAGGCTCAGGGGAGACCTTATCACTCTCTACAACTGCCCGAAAGGAGGTTGTAGCCAGATGGGGGTTGTTGTCTCCTCCCAGGCAGTCAGGACAAGAGCAAATGGCTTCAAGCTGTGCCAGGGAAGGCTCAGGTTGAACATCAGGAAGAATTTATTCACTGAAAGGGAATTTAGGCGTTGGAATGGGCTTCCCAGGGAGGTAGGGGAGTCACCATCCCTGGATGTATTCAAGAAATGACTGGATATGGCATTTAGTGCTAGAGTTTATTTCATAAGGTGGTGTTCAGTCAAAATGTTCAACTTGATTATCCTGGAGAACTTTTTCCAACCTTGACGATTCTATGATTCAATAACATGAACCTGTAGTAGCACCCAGCTGACCTTCTTAGTATTTTTGCCTACTCCATTTTTGCTTTCTTGTATGCACAAAGATATTTATGTAGAGTTGCTTTTTTTGTTTTTT
>VZTA01028490.1:284365-333492 GCA_013398855.1 Mohoua ochrocephala
TTTTTTTGTTTGCTTCCTTTCTTTGAAGAAGCCTTGCACATACCTTGGGAAACCATAGCTTTAAAAACACTGAGAAAATCAGAGTATGAGAAAGTTAAGGAAAAATTCTCTCCAGTATATGTGAAAAAAGTAGTAGAAGAATGTGCTGCCTAAAAAGTCATGGTTTAAAACAGTACATTATGAGTTTCAAAGAATGATAGTTGTACATTCCAATGGAGTCTTCTAATATTTTCCATGCCTTCTGTATGCTTAGTGAATGAAGAGTAATTGAACACAGTTATCAAAAGTCATGAAGGAACAATTTATAATTCTTTATGTTAATTTACTAAAAGCTTATATAGCTGCAAAGTATCATTTGTCCAACTATGTTAAAGAAAATTACTTTTTCTTCTCTTCCTCACTGGGTTATTTAGAAGTTTCTCTAGGTGTCTGACAAATTAAAAATTATCTTCTTTAATGAGAATGTTAAATTTCAGTAGTTTTAAATCTGCAGAATATCAAATAAAAGAGACAGTGAGTTTTAATGGGATTTTTTTCTCCTCTGGGTAATATATCTTCTTTTATTCCTGTCAAATTTTTGGCCTTTAGATACTTTTACAAGTCAGAAAAATGCAAGAAGAGGTATAGTGTATTAAAGGACACTTGTTGTACCTGATAGAAACATTTTAAACATAGAGAGCTCTGAAGAGAAAGTTCTGTTTTTTGTGTTCTCTATCTCTCTCTCCAAATATAATTTTCATTTATATATGCTATTTATAATTATATATAAATATTTTTGATTGCATGTATATTCTATATTTTATACAAAATGTATGTTATAAAAAATGTGTTTGAATCAAGATATAGTTAAACATGTGGTGATTCCTAGCTTTTGTTCTTGGCAATTTTAATATTATAGGTCATAATATAGTACTACTTCAGACTTTAGGATGCAGTATCATTGAAAAATTATGCTGGCATCTAGCACAGTCAAAGAATTTTACTGAAAGGCAAATTGTGGAAAGATCTCTGTACTTCGATAGGTTATCTCTTAACTGTGATCAGTCATTGAAAATGCTGAGTTTATTTTATTTGAAAAATGGCTTTTCTCCCTCTGGAACCATGAATAGTTTTGATCTATGGAAAGAGTGTGTAGTGTTGAGAGATGATTATTAGTTGGGGAAAATCACTTTACCTTGTCCTATCATGAAATGACAGTTTGTGTAGGGATTTCTTCAACAGCCAATGCATAGGGTCAACGATCTAACATTGCCTGATAATACAAAGACCTCTGGTATTTTTTAGCCTCCTGCATTTTCTTTCTAGTTTTTGATCTTGCATCTGGCTTTAGTCAATAATATTTCTCCTTTGCCTTTGAGTATCATTCTATTACAGAAAAATGTGTAACAGTGCTATAATTTCAAAATTACATTGAATCATTGTGCTCAGTGGGAGGTTTAGTGCATTTCTATGGAGCAGAACTGTTTCTGTTGTATATTTGCAATTAATGAAGAGAAACCAAAATAAAATGAGACCAGTGTGGGTAATAAAAGCTCTCCTACTTATGTACTAACTCACTAAGATTGCTGTTCTGAAAGACATGTTCTGGGGGTGCTGAATTTAAAAGGACACAATTCTGAAACTGAGGATCATTGTATAACTTTCAGGGAAGGTCACAGTGTCCTCCTTTTACATGGTCATTGCTACTTGCCACTAAAGATAGTGATGTGAACCCGTGAGGAACAGCAATAGTTTTTAATCTAAAATGGTAAGGTCAAAACAGAGAAAAAGTATTCTGAGATGATAAGATACTAGATTAATTTGCTGCTCGTCTTTGATTACCCAGTTTTAAGCTCTCTTTCATTTTTGAAAGAAGAACTGGGATAGAATATTCTCCCATCTAATGTTGGCTTTGGTTGCTGGTTTGAAGCTGAGAGTCAGAGGCACGGTTTTACAATCTTCTACTTTTTTAACAAGTAAATGCTGCCAGTGTGTAAAATGTTTGGGTCCTGTGTTCCTTAGGGAGAAGATAACTGACATGGGACAGAGTGGCTTTGCTTCCTCCTTTCCTTTTGCCTAGGTTACTGACATAGAATAACATGAGAAGATCAGATTTTTTTCTGCTCAATGTCTGAAACACATGGAATGAATAATACCATTTGCTAAATAACAATAAAAATAAGAATAATAATTTTTAATCTGAAATAGGAGTCAGATTAGAGTTTTTAACAATGGAAATGTTTTTAATTTCAGGTTGGTTGTTCTAGTTATATGAATTTTATTAACATAATTGAAGTAACACTCTAGAAATTAATCCTAATTCAAGTCACATTCAAGCGAAAATCAATTTTCCCCTTCTTACATATATTGCCCATTTCCAAGAAATAAAACATACATTCATGGAGACTTTATTTTAGCTTACTTTATTTGTATTATAGGATAGAGAAAAATGTATCAAAAAGTCATGCAGGGTCAGCTTATTTAGACTAAAACTGGATATATTCCATCTATTATTGACATATTTGGTATTTTAATTCAACAAGTGTTTATTCAGGTCTGTATTTAACCACTATAAATCCAGAAAAACAAATAGCAGAAAAAAAAATCAGAAAGAAGGAAAGCAAACTTAGCTTAAAATATCAATTTAAAAAAAGCTAATCCATCAGCACACTCTCCTTACATCACACTTGCCATTTATTCTTGGTTAGGTAGATGAAAACCCATTCTAAATCCAGTTTCCCTAAGATATGAGAAAGGTCATCAGATCATAGTATAGTACAGAGGATTGACTTGATTTTTGATACACATAACTTCACTCACTGGATTTTAGAAACTTCTGATCATTTCCAAAAGCATTCCTACTCACAGAGAAAGCTCAGAAATAGCTAAAAGCATATTAAAAATATTGGGTTGTTGTTTGGGTTTTTTAACAATTCTTCCATGCGGTTTTGAGAACATCATAAATAATACCTTGCCATTTTAGACTGGAAGCTTGAAGTCTGAATTATTAATAGAGATAGCAAATTGTTCAGATATGCTAAAAGTATTGATGGAATTAGATGATGATTCTTCTTGTGTCCAGATGACCATGCCACTCCTCAAGGCAGGACAAATGAGTGTTTTATTCTTTTCCCTTTCCTCTTTGCCATACACCATACATAAAAGTTTACCAAAGAAGTTGTGGATTGACCCCGGCTGGCAACCAAGGCCCACAAAGCCACTCAGTCACTTCCCCCTCAGGGGGTGGGGGAAATAATTGAATGGGTAAATGGGTTGAGATGAAGACAGTGAAAGCAAAAGCTGTGCATGCAAGCAAAGCAAAACAAATAATTAATTCACTGCTTCCCATGGGCAGGCAGGTGCTCAGCCACCTCCAGGGAATCAGGGCTCCATCATGCAGAATGGTGACTTTGGAAGACAAATGCCATCATTCTGAATACCCTGCCTTCCTTCTTCTTCCCTGAGCTTTATATACTGAGCATGACACCATATGGTGTGGGATACCCCTTGGGTCAGTTTAGATCAGCTGTGTCCCCTTACGGCTCCTTGTGCATCCCCAGCTCACTGATGTGGAGGTGTAGGCAAAAAACCCCACTTTGTTCTGTGTAAGCACCGCTCAGCTATAACAAAACCCCTGTATTCTTACCATGGTTTCCAGCACAGATCCTAAATATAGCCCTTTACTAGCTGCTAGGAAGAAAAATAGCTCTATCCCAGACAAAACCAGCACAGAAGTAAAAGACTGGAGAGTGTATTTCTCTATATATGATGTCTGGAGGAGCAGCAGCGAAAAATTTAGATTTATGGAATACAAAAGTGGATTATAAGATATAAAAATTAAATATCGTTGAATGTTAAGGCATGCAAACTTATAACAGGCTATTAGTCATTTATACGTTGTGGCTCCAGATAATTTTGTTTTTAGACATGAAATAGTTTTTTTCTTGTTGATCAAATAAGAAGGGAAAGGCATAAAACCATTTATGTCAGAATTTTCCTAAGGTCTATCGTCAATATTTTATCTCTTTTACTATTTTACCAAAAGTTCAATTTATTTTGCTTGCTACAGGGATATATATGTATATTTAAATGCTCATTCTAGATTTATGAAGCCTACTTCAATAAAAATCTGGATTTTTTTTATTTTGGATTTTTTTTTTTTTGTATTGGAAATTTACGTTGTGGTAGAGCTTTATTTTGTTCTATTGTATTCTATACATGTAAAATACTTAATATTTGAGATTTTCCCTGCATCATGTCAAAAGAACAGTTTTTGATCAAAAATTTGTGGAAATAATATATTCTCTTTTCACAAATACCTTTTTTCTTTCATTTCATGTGCTTAAGGAATATTTTTACTTGATCTATCTTTACATTTTTTTTTCTGATCATTAAAAATTCCACTTCCACAGTCAAATACTGGTAAATAATAATAGCATATGTAAAGTATGTTTATTTGGAAATCAAAGACTTGAGTGTAGCTCATGAAAAAAACCAACGGTGTTTGTTTAAAAAAACAACTTACTCGCTTTCTGGTAACCATGGCAGCACGGCGAGAGTGGCAGAACTTTTCTTAAAAGTTGCAGAAAATACTTCTGTAAGCAGATCAGAACTGAATCACTATTGTCACCTATAGCTTTTAATTTCTTTTAAAATTCTTCTCATAACTTGTTCATCAAATACATTCAATAGGCTCAGAGACAAGTAGACTGAAAACAGCTTCAGGCTTTTTAGTGGTGGGGCCTAGAAACTAATTTTTGAGCATGAATTATACAGTCGGTGGCTGGAACAGCCTGAAGAAACAAAAGCCATGTCATATTCATGCTCTGCACAGGGTGTTTGTTTGTTAGGATTTATATGATACTTTAATGCTACACCCTGAGTATAGAAGTCCTGTATACCATGATATACTTCTTCCTTGCCTGCATGGGGGGGAGGAAATGAGAGTCAGAAAACAGCTGTAAATAGTTTTCCAAAAAACCCCACAAATAGACTTCTTTTTCTCTTTCTGTTCCTATTTTCTGCTTTTACGGGTATGTATATTTCGGTTCTCAAGGGCTGAAGAGCCTTGAGTCTGTTCAGTTGTGGAAGTTCACAAGTGGCACCTTAAAAGCTGTTTGCCAATACCTCCAGAAGCAAATGGTATTGTCCCAGGGTTCAGTGTGGGTGCAATCAACCAGCTGGATCACCTTTTGTTTCCCCTTCGGGGATTTGGGATAAATAATATCAATGGCTCTTTATTTTAGAAAATATCAAATGGAAATTAGTGTTCATTTTTTTAAAGATATTCTTAAGGTATTTAAGATTTTTTTAAAAGGTATTCAAATATGTCTGTGCAGCTGCATTTTTGCATTAAAAACATTCTGAAATGTGACTGGTGTATCCTTAAGAGAACAAAAACAACCAACATAAAACTCTGTGTTTCATGTTGCATGGAGAGCTGTGGGTGGTCCTGTGTATTTTGAAGTGAAATTCAGGACCTAGTAATTTTCATGCTAGAAAGAGGCAGACAATACTTATTTCCCAGTGAGTCTTGCATACCTCTGGATATAATCCAAATACAGGCTGGAGATGATTGTGAAGTGCTGCTGTTTCATTTCTGTAGCTGCACCATTGCTGTTCACCTACCATGCCAGGGTTTCTAGGTATCAGAGCAAATATGGGATATACAACAAATGAGAAACCTTAATTTTTCTGCAAGAACTAAAAAACCGACAACCCCACCCCCCCCAGCAAAAAAACAACAACCAAAAAAATTGCTATAAAAAAGCCCCCACCAAACAAAAAATAACCCCAAACCCCAAACAAACAAATCCAAACAAAAACAAACAAACAAAAAAAAAACCCAGAAAACCCCACCCAAATCCAAAACCCAACCAACCAGCAAACCCTTTTATTGGAAGAGAGGAAGACAAGTTCAGCAGTCAGTTATGGTTACTTTGTGTTCTACATAGGTTAAGTAAGCTTGTGAATTATTTTTTGCTTTCACCTGTCAGCTGGGGCCCATAAAGATCATACAGAACCATCACGGGATGATCTGCTAAATTAATTTTCTTCCCATTAAGATGTCTGAATAATTTCGGAAGCATTAACCAATCTGCTACTGTACTGGTGGCAGTGCTATCTCCATCTGCCCTGCCTTCCCTCTTCTTGCTATGGGACAATATAGGAAAAGGCATAAATCCCAGATACAGTGGACCTTTATTTTTCATAGACAGTATTCAGTAAATATTCAATAGTGAATACTTCCAGAAGAATACAATTCATCCTTTGTATCATGTGAGTAAAGACATGCAGGACATAAAATCTGCCTCTAATTATTGGCAATGCTTCTTGAATCTCTCTAATAAGTAGAGTCATAGAATGATAGAATGGTTTGGGTTGGAAGGGACATTTATGGTCGTCTGGTCCAACCTCCCTGCAAAAAGCAGTGACATCTTCAACTATGACAGGTTGATCAGAGCCCCATCCAGCCTGACACCGAATGTTTCCAGGGATGGGACATCTGCCACCTCTATAGGCAACCTGTCCTAGTGCTTCAGTGCCCTCATAAAATAATCTTTACATCTACTCTGAAATTAATTGCATTTCAGTTTAAAGGGGCTGAAATGCATTGTCATAGAGATCTGGAATGTTGCAGTGTGTTGCTTTCTATGGGTCAGTTCAATCTGATCAGTGGTTATCTCACCTTCCTGACATTTTTCTATTCACAGATGTCCAATAAGAGAGCCCACTGTCGAGTGTTTTTGTTTATTAGTGTGGGGGCCACTGCGCGACAAATACTGACACAGTAATAAAATAAGATTGCTACAGTCACAACCTAACTAGATTTTACTTGTTTCTTTTCTCAAAGCAATGGAATTGGCTTTTCACATCAGTAGTCTGCATTTGATTCATATTTCTATTTAACATCCGCAGGCTGTCATGGGTGAAATGAGACTTTTCAGCCTCAGAAGGAGGAGCAAGAATTTGTCTTTAAACTGATCTCAAAATGAAATTGAAATTTTTAAAACACTCTGGGAGTGGCGACAAGGTTACAGAATATCTGCTTCAAGTTATCTAAGGAAAAATATAATAACATTTGAGTACACTTTTGTGCTAAGGTAGCTTCACAAGGTTCATGCCCAACATTTGATCATTTCTGTCAATTAATTGCCATGAGCTCCATTCTGCACAGATGTAAAGTTGAAGTGTCCTGCAGCTAGAAATGGGATACTGATAAAATGTGTCTTGAACTGGTTTAAAGACACAAGGAAGATTGTTCCATCAGGTTGGAAGACTTCAGAAAATCTAACACAGGTTTTGAAGAAGGACTACTCAAATTTTTTCAGAAGTTAACTGAATTTCTTCTTGCTTTATTGATACCATCATATTACATGCAAAACCAGATTATGTTATTTGATCCATAAAGCAGTGGTTTTTTACCTGTTTAAAAAGAACAAAGAACCACCCAACAGGGCAGATCGTGGGCACAGTATGGTTTCACTCATGCATGCAAACAGCTATATCTTTGAATTCATTTGGGAAACAAGCTTTAATCAATAAAATCCCAGGGTTTTTTTGTAGTGAGTCTTTCAACACTGTATCAGTTATAAGGAAGGCATGCTATTTTTTAAAGGGTGATCAGTGGTCAAAATCTCAAAAATGAAGTCTTTGTTTTTCTTCTCCTTTTGGATTGTGGCCAAAATGTTTGTTTATTTAAAGCTTGTCTTGGTTTACTTACACTGTGAGGACCAGAATATGTTTGAGGAGTCAGTATACTCTCTTTGCCCCTTTCCTTCAAGAATTAGCAGGTTGACATGAATAAGTCACTGACTCTGTGTAAGAAAGAGAGAAAGAAATTATCAGTTTGGCATTTCACCTAAATAAACAGACCCGCCAGAATGATTGAGGTTACGTATTCAAGAGAGAAGTGCATATCTGACACATAGATGCCATAGAAAATTGTGATGAATTGCCTAGGGTTTTTATTAATTATTATTGTCATAGTGAGAAGAGTAGGAGGGAACATGTTGCAGCTCACATCCACCCTGCTAATGTCAATGAAGAAGAGAAGAGAGCCAAGGTGAAATAATGTTTTCTAAATGTTTTTGCTGTATATTTTAAAGATATCCGCAGTGAGATACTTATACAGATGCATATCATTGTACAAAAGAAAATAATTAGACAAAAGAAAAACATTTATTTTCATAATTTTTTTTACCTAGATTCTCTATAACTTTAGACAGTGCCTTTACAGAATTAACAAAAATGTTGGAATGTGTATTTTTATTTGGTGAAATGTTCTCCTGTGAGATGGTTCCCTTATCTATGTTATAGTGGTTTTCTCAATTGAAATACTGTCTGGAGTTACAGCAGTCACAGATAGTCAGTTCAGGGCACAAGACATTCTAGTTTTATTTCAAGTGTGATCTGAGTTACTTTGTGTAAAAAAAAAAAATCAGGTCAAATTATGTACTGCTGCTGTTCTAGTTCTTGAACTTTAGATTGAGAAGCATAATTCTGTCTTTTGAAATAGTGTCATATAATATCCATTCTGCAGATTCCTGGTATTTAAATGTCTATTTAGGTCATCTTAAAGCTTTCAAGTGAGAAATACAAACAATTGCACTTATTTTTTTCGACCAAGTCTGGTTAAAATGTTAAGTGTGGAAAATGTTAAAATGTTAGGTCTGGGAAAAATGTTAAAAACATTTTAAGAGAAAAAACAGTGCTGAATTTTCTGGTACAGTCCTTCATATACAATCTTGCATAGATTTCCTGGTGCTTGCACACAGTGTCACAATTCTTTTCACTGAGCAGAAGCTTGAAAAGTGCATACAGTAATATAACTATAACTTTAAAAAAAAAAAAAAGTTCTAAATCCTATCTCCGGAAAAACACATTTTATTCTAACTTGCTTTATACTAAGTTGTCAGAAAGGGCTTCATTGTACGGAGGATTCACAAATCTGGAGTCCCTTCTGGAATGGGACACTCAAAAAGGAGTGGAGATCAGTACTTTCCCTTTATAGAAGTAGGCAGAGCAGCAGAAGGAACAGCCTCTCTTCTGAACAGATGTACTTTGCACACTGCAATGAAAAAAAAGTGCTAACTGAATTAAGTGATCACAGAAGTAAAAGGCCATGATCCATGTCCATTTTGGATTTAGCTTTGTAAATGCTACTTTAAATAGGAAGTCCTTTGTGTGTTTAGAAGATAAAATGATTACTGAAGAAGCCGCCTACTACAGGAATTTATTAAATACTAAATTTGGAGTTCCTGAGAACTGTAATTCTTACCCAGCTTCTGGGGTATTGGCAGACAGATTTCTTATAGATTTAACTTAAGCGAACTTTAGTTGCAATAAAGCCAAGTTTAGTTGGAATATACTTGCTTTGTTCCTTGGAAGGATGGTGCATCCCTCACAATCATTGTAACTAGACGTTTGGTATTTATTCCAGCCAGTAAAATACAGTTCTTAGAATGCCAGCACTGTATTTGATCACAAGATTTGCCCTAGAAACTGAATTCATTATATACATGTAATTATTTAATTTATAACCAAATAAAATGTTTCTTTTATTGAAAAAGACAACTACTGGAACTATTTAGCTGAAGTATTAAGCATGGAAATTAGACCTTTAAAATGAACAGCTTTGTGTCATTAAATTTTGTGTCTTTGGAATGCCTCACCTCTTTCTTTTCTGCTTGATCCGTGAGATTAACGCTTGTTTATTGATTCAATCTGTTACTGGTTCCTTTTATTGATTACAGTAGGATCATTATTTTGATTGAGACAGGTAGAGCAAATCACAGATCTTCTATTGACTTTGCTCAGTTTCATCTATAAATATAAGCAGTAGAAAGACTGAAATGTTAATGATCATGCTGTTTAAGACACAGACGAGAGTTCAGTTCTGCCGTCACTCAAAACATGTTTGCCTTCACATTACCTGTGTGTCACCATGATCATACCTACTAAACCTGCTATCTACCAATTTAGAGAACTTCTCTAATTTTTTTCTGTTGGTATCAGAACATTTCTCTCAGCAGGTTCCCAAAAGGAAAAGCAACTCCTACTCCTTTATTCTTCCCATAATCTGATTAATTGGCAGTTTTCCCTTCTAATCTTGTTCATCAGAACTGTTAGAGATGTAATGTATTTGTAAGCTTCAAATTGTTTTCATTTCGACAAGAAGGGGAGGGAGAGAACTAACTGCGCTGAGGTTCTGGTGGTTTTATGACATGGGCACTATACAGTAAACCAAAGAAGTTAAATTAACACCTCTAAAGAAAATCGTCAGCAGCTGGAGTGTTTTTTATTTTGTGATAAGTTGTCTTCTTGGTGATGTGCTAGAATTATTCTGAGCTTATCTGTTCTAACTGTGAGAGAAAGAGAGACAGTGCAATTTTCAGTCCTGCTGAGGGGACTGTTAAGAGATATCACTTCTTGGCATGTACTGAACTGTAGCTTTTAAATAAGGGAAAGTCGGCAGAAAGGGAAGACCCCTCACAATTTAAATTGTTTGAGCTTTAAAGAGCAGCTCAATAGGAAACTTCGGGAATGGTTCTGGTTATAAAATTTCATGTTCTACCTAGGTTTCACTTAAGAGGTGTCCTAAACGTCTCTCTCAAAGTAACATTTAAAGTCAGAGGAAGGCCAGAGAACAGATTTTTTTTGTGTCAGTTTATCTTTTTTTTCTGTATAAACAGCACCCATAGCTACCCAACAGCATAGCAGACTATCCCATAGTTAGCAGTTATTTTCTAAACTTAATCTCTTTCTCCATGTCAAAGCCTATTTGGTTAAATCTGCAAACGTTGGACAGTGGACTGATCTCTCTTTTTCTCTCTGTCTCTCTCAATTAAATGAAAAATCCTTAAGGTTATATCGACAAATGAGATTATCAATGCCCTGGGCCCATGGTTTTGTAATCTCTTCTTATTTGTTACACAGTGCTAAACATTTTACTCTGAAAGCCAACCAAAAATTTACTCTCACTTACCAGACGAAAAAAAAGCAGGTAATGCATTGATTAACAAATGCATATCAAACAGCTAATTAAGGAAATGAGGATTTTTTTTAAAGGCACTTGTTTTAACCCCTATTTGTATATTTAAAAAAAAAAAAAATTGTAGTCACCTTCAGCTTTATTGAAGAAATGACAGTGCTTGGTAAAATGCTAGATTGCTTTTTTTTAAAGGAAAAGAAAAAGACGGCTTCGTGAATCAATAAAAGATGTTATGAAATGGTAGTATATTTACAAGTAAATAACATTGTAGGGTGAGTTTATAACCTGTTGCTGGTGAAAAATGGAATTTTCCAAACTTATAAGCCTCTGAGACAATACAACATGGTGAGTTTATTTCTTTTGGAAAGAATGCTTCTGGATATCCCATAAAATTGCTCTTTACTACTGACTCTTCATCAACTCTGTCATTTCAAAGTAAATTACTGACTTTCCTACAATTCTGAATGAAGTGGTATTGCAAAAACCAACAACTCTTCATGCTGAGCTATGTGTTTAAGCCTTATGCAGTTTATTGTGTGATCTTCTAAGGAAAAATGTAGAATGGTAGTATTGTTTTCATGTCAAGGTTTTGCTTTCACTTCCTGTCATGTGCTATGAAAAATAAATGGTAATGTATTTATTTTTTAAACAGCTTTTTTTTTTTAATCATTTGCCTCTCAGATAAAATCTCACACCCTTGATCACTGGTGAAATTTTATCTGTTGACTTCACTGACATAATGGTTTTCATTTTCCTTGTGTTTGATTATTATACAATACTAAGAGAGCAAAATATTTTTCATGACTGGACAGAAATACTTTGCAATGAAAATTTAGTCTTTACAATTGTTGCAAAAGTATCATTACCTGCAACAAGTCATGAAATGACACCGAGTTCAAAGTATAGTATAAAAACTAATGATTAAGGAGCTCATAAAACTCTTATGTTACTGTCTTTATTGTTACAAGGACTTAAGAGGTTTGATGACTTTAGAGGAGTGCTCAATAGTTTTACTATAAGTAGGCCACAAAGACAGGACAATACAGTTGTTATGTAGTGATGTGGGACAGTTTCTTCTCTGTCTTCCCCTCATGACCTTGAGCAATATAAAGACATGACGTAGATCATTATTTAAGTATCAGGACTGATGAAGGGACAATCTTTTTAAATTGGTGTCTTCCATAAATCATAACTTAAAATGAAAGGGTTCTTAAATTTTCAGGCATGGGTAAGTGCAGCTCAGGCAAGTCTTAATGAGTGATTTTGCTGTCCTAAGGGATACTTACTATGGTGACAATTTCTTAACTAAGAGTGAACATAATGCAAACTTAGATATTTCATTTGGTAGAACTGTATTGAATCACCAGTGAATGAATGTCACTTGCTGGAAAATTTCAGCTTTTTAGAGTGATCAGGAGTTTTCTTGCACTTCATTTGGCAATAGTACTGTTGGGTGTGGCCCATCAGTTGAAGGAAATTGGACCCAGGTTTTCAGGCTGGTCAGCCTGGTTTTTGCAAGTTCAGTTTGCAATTGTCAAAAGAGTCTCTACTTCTCGTGATACGGCTTGATCTTTAATGAGCTGAGCAGTATCTCAGGAGGTTTGCATAACTGCCTGTGCATTGTGAGAGAGTGAAACCAGCACACGCGCACGCACACAAGCACACAAACACACAAACTGTGTGTGATAAATGCATCTGATTCTGAGCTGTAGCTTTTGTGTGACTTGTAGGAATTTCACCGTAGAAATGAAGGATATAGAATATATTCCAGTTCCCAATATATTCTATTTCATATAGAAAATCTGTTTAAATTAGAACTTACTGCTAAAACTAAAGTTGATCCTTTCACCTCAAACTTTTAAGTAGTATTTTAATCAAGCTAAAATCCAAATGTTTAATTGCACTAAAAAGGTAAATATTTGACAATTTCCCTCACGATTCCTAAGCATGTAATTTCTTAGCTATATGAAAATACATTTCTTTAAGTTGCTGTGTGTTGTGTGGCCAGATTTTGGTACCAGCCGGGGGGGAGAGGTGAGGGGGAGAGGAAAGGGGGAAGGAAAGGGGGCATTGTCTACAGGGGTGGCTTCTGTGAGAAGCTTCCTCTGTGTCTGATAGAGCCAATGCCAGCTGGCTCCTGGACAGACCCACTGCTGCCTAAGGCTGAGCCAATCAGAGATGGTCATAATACTTCTGGGATAAAATATTTAAGAAGGAAAAAAGGAAGTTATTGGGCAGATATAATAGTGCTCAGAGAAAAGAAGAGTGAGAATATGTGAGAGGAATAATGATGCAGACACCAAGGTCAGTGAATAAGGAGGGGGAGAAAGTGCTCCAGGCACTGGAGCTGAGATTCTCCTGGAGCTCGTGGTGAAGACTGTGGTGAAGCAACCCACGGAGGTCAATAGGGGTAAATGTAAAATGAAATGTTAAGAATGAGCAGACTCTTCAAGAGTTCACCAAAAGGTGGACTAGTAAGCTTCTAGACTGGCTGAAAGCTATGCATCTGCTGAGACTTAAGTTGCTTCATTAAACTTGAATGATTCTTAAATTCAGTTGTTGAAAAGAAATTGGTCAAAAAAAACCCCAAATCAGAACAAAACAAAGAGAGAAANNAAAAAAAATATTTTTTTTTTTTTTTTTTTTTTTTAAACTGCTGATTCACTCACTAAGAAAGGATGAAACCGCTACTGGATTTATAGAAAGGAAATTTATTTTCAGGTCTTATCATCACTTAAGTGTCATGGTTTAAGAACAACACTCCCTAATTTAGTGATCCCCCTGCCACCAAAGCTCCAAACCAGATGTGGCTCCCCCACCCAATGACACAAAAGATTGTGTCTTCTACAGGAGATTAGAGGTTGAGATAAAAAAAAAATTTACTGGAAACAGCAATGAGATAAGAAAAGGAACAGTAACAGCAATAATACTAATAACAAAAGTATACAAATGAGAGTGATTCATGTGCCAAAAATTACTCACTGACCAACCTAGCACAACCCTGAGACAATGAACAAGGGCTCACAGATCTCCTGCACCCACACTTTTTTTCTTTCTAACGGTAAATCATGTCTGCTTTCTTCTGGGAAGTGCAAATGCCACTGGAGGTGACCTGAGGTGCTATAGAGTAACAACCTAGACACACTCACACAGCTCCTGGCCCCCTCCTCTCACAGCTACTACGAAAAAATTAACTCTGTCCTAGCCAAATCCAGGACACTAGGGAATAACAAGGAGAAGTCGGGCACACCAGCTATTTTGGTTATAGCACGTAAAAGGCTATTGATAGAAATCGCCATCTGCTGGGAAAAGGAGAGCCATAAATATATTGGTAAATTACAGGGATCCTGTATTTCAACCAAGTTAACAGCTGCAGTCTAATAGGATGATGATTTACTTCCCAGTGTTTGAAGGTGCTAGAGCTTATTTTAAGAAAGTTAAAAGAATTAACTTTAGCGTGTGACAGTTATAGGGTTTTTTAGTAGTTACTGTTGCAGAAATTAGTAGCTTTTAATCTGATGTTTGAAGCAAGGGGGGTGGTTAAAATACGCTTTTACTGAGAAGCACTAGAGAATTTCAGTTTTAAATTAAATCTAGCAGCTGTCCGTGGCTTTCTGAACTACTAGAACAATGCTTTGTAAGATTTGTTAATCATTTTGAAGAAACACAATGTCATCTGTAAGAGTGTTCTCTAGGCAGGTTTTGGATAATGGCCTCTCCTTGTGTGACTGCCCAGAACGGCCTTACAAGCCCAAGCCATCTGGTGTCAACATGACCATATCTTCCTATTCAACATTATTCCAATATTTTAGCCAATTCATAGGTAAATTAGGGAAGAAAGAGTTTGAACCAGCTTCTTCTAGGCAGTTACGTGGTTGAACTTCAGAACTTTCCTTATGTGTCCTTGTTTGTCTCTCTTTTTCTTTTCCATTTCTCTGGGTTTCAGTAATCTATCACGTCTACATTACAAGTGTCATGTGGGTTTATTTCTGTTGTTTGTAACAACAGAAATAAGATCAGTGTTTTGCTATTTCTACTCAAGGAGTTGCTTAAAGAGTATGATTGACTCATTCTAGTAAAAGTAATTTTCTGGTCTTCTAAAAGCCATGATGAAATTGAAAAATATTCTATAGTACTGTTTGTACCATTGAGATACATATTTTTTTAGTCTTGATATTTTAATTGTAGCTGTATTTTCTACTCGAATCTGTATTTTCTATCACATCTGTGATCTTATTTATTTATAAGGCAATAGCTGTATACTTTTGTATACCCATATAGCAATGCCCTTGTATCTCATTATTAGGGTTCCAACTTGATACTTTTCATTTATGTCATTCTACAAAAGACATATCAGGGGAAAAAAAGGGAGTTAAATCCATTTTGCATCCTCTAATGAATAAATAAATTAATCACTTTTGAAGTGTAGTCAAATTTCTGTAGATCAAAATTATTAAAATAACCAAAGGTGACTTTATGCATATTTTTATGTAAATCAAACTGTTTTGCCCTTTTCTGACTGTGTCATAGTATTAAAAATAAAATCTACTACAAATGATTTGGTGTATGCAAAGACACTGTTTATAAGCAAGTTTAACCATGATGCTGCCTTGCTATTCTTTGTTGTAAGGCACTATATTGAAGTGGAGAAAAGCTTCTGTGCTGCTAAGTGCAGCACCTAAGAAGTCTCCTAATAAATCTTTGCAAAGAAGAAAAAAAGGTGTCCTGCAGTGTATGCGCTCTGATCATTAAAATTATTCACAAATTCATTCTTTTATTTTGATATGAGTTAGATCAAAAACTTTGGAAGTTTGAAATTATCCTCAGGATGGGGATAACTGACATTTTAGAGCAAATGCAGCAGAACTATGGTGGAAAATTTCATTCAACTAATTCTGCCTGTGAATATATTTGTGAAGTGAAGCTGTGCTCTATAATCTCTCTTTTCTTCCATTAATTCCAGCTTTCTGAATTCAAAATGACTGCAGCATATTCAGTTCTTTTATACAATGATAAAATATACCTTTTCTCCAAATATTGTCAAGACATCAAATGCATACATCCTTTTTTCTTTTTCAGTTATGACAGTATTCTCTCCTACATAAAACAAGTACTTTCTGGTACACTTTAGATAAAGAATACTTGAAATGTTTTGGTTTCATTTTTGAACCATGATTATTTAAAGACCAAAATTTTGTTAGATATTTATGTTAGATATCTAGAACTGTTAGATACATTACAAAAAATATGAAACCTTTACAAAAAATAAAATGTAAATAAATGTAAATCTAAGGAGCTTAATGAACAATCAAATTGACTCTATTACATTAATTAGTGCATCTAATACCTTGTTTAATTGAAACAGTGTCATTGCACTTCTGTTTGACTTGTTGACTGGAAAGAGGTTAATATTTACATACGTAAGCCTTTATTTTTATCGTAATAGAGAGGCAAAGTACTCACTCATTGCAATCTTGTTCAGTTTACAAACTTTGTAGAATGATTTGGGTTGGAAGGGATTTTAAAGACCATCCAGTTCCACCCCCCTACACCATGGGCAGGGATACCTTCCACAAGATCAGGTTTCTCAAAATGCCGTCCAGCCTGGCCATGAATACTTCAAGGGATTTGGCATCCATAGCTTCTCTGGACAACCTTTTCCCAGAGACACCCTCTGAGTAGAGAGTTTCTGCCTCCACACCCGCTGAGTAGAGAGTTTCTTCCTGCCATCTAATCTAAATCTCTTGTCTTTTAGTATAAAACTGTTTCCCCTCATCTCATCTCTATCTGCTTGGGTACAGTGTTGTTCTCCCTCTTTTTTATAAGCCTCCTTTAGGTACTGGAATGCCACAATGAGGTCTCCGAGGAACCTGCCTTCCTCAGGCTGAACAACCTTTGCTCTCTCAGACTGTTGTCATGGGAGGGATGCTCCGGTCTGCTGGCAGTCAGTTGTGACCCTCCTCTGGGCCACAACTTGTCACTCTGCTTCAGAAAACCTGCCATTTCTTACAAGATCTTTCCACGGGGAATTCTAGCGTCTTTTGTCTAGCCTCCAGGGAGTATTTGTCAAGGCCTTCTTGAAGGTCATTCTTGCAATTTTTGGTTACATTTGAAAAGTATTCAGAACAAATTATTGAAGGAATGAGGGTTCTTGGGTTATGCATTTTTATTTTAAGGCGGGTGTTACCACTAGGAGAATGAGTAAATGTCTAAAGAGATTGCCATAACTTGTTACATTTAAAATTGTAGGTGTTGGAACCTGAAGCATGAACACCCAATATTTTTATAATAACGTAATGGCCACTGAAGAAAGATATGTAACACATCTATGCACAATAATATTCTGCTTCAAAGTCTAGGCCTTCAAAGTATTTCATCACATAGTTTACATAAGCCTGAGTAGATCATTAAAGTATTTTCAGATTCCAAATGCATCTAAAGCAGGTCAGCATTTCTGGACTAGAACCGATATTATAACAAGGGAGATCTCATGTTGCTTGTGTTGCTGCGTGAAACATCTGTTGCACCAGCCCTTCCTCCTGCCTAATACTTCTACTTGATTAAACACTTCCCATATGCTGAGCTAAATCAGGATGTTAATGTATCTCCTAATTGTTTATTATTATGATTATAATATTTTAAAGTCTGATTTATGTTTATAGTTACTGCCAGTCTTTCTTCTTTACTATCGTGTTAGAATCAGAGCATGTGAAACATCTTAAAGGAATTCTGATTTTCCTTTGTCAGATGTCAAGTAAAACAATAAAGATGACCTCCAAAGACTAGCTGGAAATGCTAGTCTTTATGATCCCAACTGAGAAAATAGAAGAAATCTTGTTGATTCATTCTCAATCAGTAAAGAAAGAATAGATTTTATTTTTATCAAATAGAAATTTAAATCACTAGTCTTAACCTTAGAGGTTGTATATAGAATGCAAATCTGTCAATCACGTTAATGAACTCCCAGCTTCTCTTCAATTATTTCTGCAGAAAGGCCTGAGAATGGGTAAGCTTTGCAGTATATAATAGCCTGACATGTTGAGAAGTTCCAGAGTTAAGTTGTATCCACTGAGAATGCTCTCTCTCTCTGTGCCACAGACATGTCTGGTGGTTGAAGCATCTTTGATGTTCTCAAACCTGCTGTTAGAAAAAGAAGTAAAAAAACCCCACACCTGACTAGAATATTTCCTCACTTTTCTCCCTGCCCTGTGACTTCAAATACTTTTTCTGAAGTTAGTCTCATGGAATACTCACCATTTCCTCTAGCTGATGGTTCCTTGAAGAACTGGGAGACACTATGAGGAACTGTCTATGTAAAGTAATGTATTACTTTGATATTAGCCAGGATGATACACTCTTAAACTTCTTCTTAAAACAGAGAGGGTATACTGAGAATGTACCAAGACTATATATAGAGAGGCTGGTGTTATTTAGACTGGTCCTAAATTTATTTGTCATAAATGCTAGTTTATAGATGTTTAGTTTATATCTGCATTGCAGAGGAACATTGTTAGTGCTTTAAGATAAATCCTGATAATTGGTGCATAGCTTTGCCAAAGGTTTTGCATAATTGATATTCATTTCTAAGTTTTTCAAACTTTAAATAGGAATATTGCTTTCCATTTTCATTAAGACACCATTGTTTTGAAATTTTTAAATTCTAAAATGAAAATTGAAATGATAGTTAAAATACACTCAGTCTGTGAATGAGCTTTGAATGTAAAGAGAAGAAATTCAAGTTTGATATGATAAAGATGGAAAAAAACAGAAAAAAGATGTGAAAAGCATGAAACACCTTTTAACTCCCTAGGTAAATGAAATTTTATACAGTGCAGAAAGAGTGCAAGCTAGACATGGGCTCTTTCAAGAGCATACAGAAGTCTTTTCCTTCAAAGTTAAACCAGTGAAGGATTGGGCATGTGACTGGGTGAATAGAAAGGATGTATTCAAGAAATACTTGTAGAGACTGCAAGGTTTAAATATATTGTGGAAGTGAGATACTCTAATCAAAGATGATACTTTCACATTTCATGTTATGGATCTCTATAGCAATGGAGAGCAGTGGATAAAGTGGAAATCTGGCAGGATTGAAACAGAGGAAGATAAAAGTCTCTAACAGGAATTTGTTTGGTCACCTTTTCAGCTATTTTCAGTCTGAATGATAAATGTTAGAGCTAAAATAAAATTTTAATACCTAATTTTTAGGTAAATTTCAAAATACTGGCAGGTAAAGATTTTAAGCATACTGACATGTAAAAGTATATACATATATGAGCCAAAGTCCCTGATGTCTCTGAACCACTAGAGGCAATAAATTGTTATACTGATTTGAGAGATTTGCTCCTTTTTTTTCCCATCTGGAAAGATAAAATCAGGCAGGTTTGTTTTACAGGGAATTGGATTTATTTTGTCATGACAGCGTGTCATGCAAACACCATCTGTTAAAAGTACACTTGATAGTTCACTGGGGAAAATAGAAGCTAAAACCTGGGCCATGTTTAACAAGGCTTGTAGACATCCAGGAAGATGTGTTGAGTTCCAGGCATAAGATACCTGTCCTATTTAAAGAGACAGTATTTCCCTGGATAAGCAAGAGGCTGACCACCCTGCTCTGATATTGGTGTGAGAGTGTGTTGACAGAGTAAAGCAGTGGCTGAGAAGAAAATTTTGCAAAGGTTGTCATCCATCTGGGGAGATTGCTTCATTCTGTGCTGTGACTAAGGTTTCGTTCAGCATTTACTGATGTCCCAAAGTACTTAGGCATTTTGTGTGTATGTACCTCTGTAAAAGGAGATGGCTGCACTGCAATTTGATGTTCTTAAAACATGGTAGCAAAGGTAGCATTCTCCACCTCGTATAACAACTGTTACCACAAGGTTCATGTTTGTAAACCTAATAAGTCGAATAACCATATCAGTCGTTTTGCTTATGTTTGTGTTTTGGTGATTCAGGAGTCCAAATTGAATCTCATGTCCGCTAACATAGCTACAGTTCTCTGCTAAAACTGGTAAATGGTTGACTTTTTTTTTTCTGAAACAATGGAAGAAGTGTTAGTAGGAAGAGAATTTATTTTAAGAAACATCAGAAAAGCAGGCTGCTTTTCTAGAAAGACCAGATTCTCACTATAACTGCATTTCAATGCTGACACTTTTCAAGAAACTACAAGATTAAACTTTCAGAATAAGATATATGAATACTAGCTAGTATACACGTGTTCTGAAAGCCTTTATTCACACACAAAAAACTTTATCAATCTCAGTAATATTAGTGAAATTAGCAGGATTGTGCTCTGGTGTAGAGAGTTTCCAAGATGGTGAATTCCAGATGCTACACATGGACAAAAGTCCAGATGAACTGAATTTTTACTCATGTTTGGCTTTTGTATTTAGAAGGAAAAATTTTTTTTAAGTAAGACCTCATATTTTCAGTTATGTCTTCAAAGAATTTTTTGATAGTATCATAATCTTTCTTGATGTAGTTTAAAGAAAATGTATGCAGTGCAAAAAGTAGCGTTAAAAAGATGTGGAGAAAGAAATGATTCCTGTATTCTTAAAACATTCTAGAGTCAAAAAAAAAAAAAAAAGGAAAAAAAAGCAAATGTTGAAATACACTGTAATCTTTGCAGCTTCTCTGCTTCTCCACAGAAGAACCTGTGCTCAGGTCAAGAACTTTGGTCTGTAATAGTGCATTGTCTTAGTTGTATTTCTGTAGTGCTGTAATGCAGTTTTTTAGTTCCTTAAATCTTCTCTTGTAAATCTTTAGATTTCTATATAAATGAGGTGTCCCTGAAGCTGCCAAAACAGACATGAAGATTTATAGCTCTTAACATCTGACTGTATGTATCCTACTTGTCACCACTCCTTTTGCTGCTGTATTAAATTTGAAAGCATATCACTGTGTGGGAAAACCAGCTGCTTTTTACATCTAATCTCTCATCACCTTTCTGCTGTAATGCTGTCATCTGTAATCCACTCAGACTTGTGTAATTTATTTTGTGCAGCTAAAATATTCCAATTTTTTTTTTTTTTTTTAAATTCAGGAGGAGTGCTCTGTCCTTTTCTTGAAGATTTCCCAAAAATCTTTTAAGATGGAAAACATGATACACAAATTTCTACTAGTTCCGTTTTTTGTGGAGTAAACAGAAAGACTGGAGGCATGTAACTGTAGTGGGTTGGCCCCGGCTGGATGCCAGGTACCCAACAAAGCCTCTCCATCACCCCCCTCCCCAGCTGGACAGGGGAGAGAAAATACAACCAAGAGTTCATGGGTTCAGATAAGGACTGGGAAAGATTACTCACCAAATACTGTCAAGGGCAAAACAGGCTGGAATTAGAGATATTGAATTTATTGCTAACAAAATCAGAGCAGGGTAATGACAAGTAAAGTAAGACCTTCTCCCACCCTTCCCTCCTTCCCAGCTCTACCTCTTCCCCCATTTGCACAGGGAAATGGGAATGGGGGTTACAGTCAGTTCAACACAGGTTGTTTCTGCTGCTGCTCAGGGAGAGGAGTCCTTCCCTGCTCCAGCGTGTTGTCCTTCCTATGGGAGATAATTCTCCATGAACTTCTCCAATGTGAATCCATCCCATGGGCAACAGTCCTCCCCACACTGCTGCAGCATGGGTCACTCTTCCCTGGGATGCAGTCCTTCAAGGACAGGCTGCTCCAGCATGGGCCCTCTACAGGGTCACAGGTCCTACCAGCAAACCTGCTCCAGTGTGGGCTCTTCTCTTCATGGGTCTGCAGGACCCTGCGTCTGCATCCCTGTGGTTCTCCATGGGCTACAGGGGCACAGCTGCCTCACCATGGTCCTCACATGGACTGCAGGGGAATCTCAGCTCCAGCACCTGGAGCACCTCTTCTCCCTCCTTCTGCACCGACATTGGTGTCTACAGAGCTGTTCCTCTCACATGCTCTCACCCGCTTTTCTCTGGCTGCAATTACAACTGCGCAATAACTTGTTTTCTGTTCTTAGGTCTGTTATCCCATAGGTGTTACCACCATTTCTAATTGGCCCAGCCTTGGCCAGCAGCAGGTCCCTCTTTGGAGCCGCCAGGGATTGGCTCTGCTGGACATGGAGGAAGTTCCTGGCACTCCTGTAGCCCCCTCCACTACCGAAACCTGGCAATGCAAACCCGATACGGTCTTTATGACAGTTCTTCCTTTTTTCAGCTGGACACACCATACATGTATATGTGCAGGATGAAAAGCACGTGTGTATTCAGGTTCTCTGTATATTCAGTATTCTGCTTTATATCTTTTGTTTATGATTAATTAATTTTAACTTCACATATTCCTTAATTACCATTTTAGGAATGTAGAAGGAAAAAAGGGAAAACAATGTTCAAATTGTTTTGAGTTTTGAGAGGACCATAAGTTTGGATATTTATATACATAGTATCATTTAAGTATCTGACAGTCTGGACAGAGAAAGAATGAGGGGCAAAAAGAATGGAACAGTATAGGATACCTTGTCTTTCTATTCTTAGCTGAAAACAAAAAATAGAGATTTGAGCCTCATTTGCATGAGCACATATTCAGCTGACTACAAATGCATTGTTCAATGGGGTATTTTGTATATTTTTTGAGATTAACCTTATCTTCAGTCAAGACAGTGGTTGGTCAAACATTGGACTCAATGATCTTGGAGGTCTTTTCCAACCTAAATGATTCTGTGATTCATAAAAATATTCCTGTTCTACAGTTCTAGAGTATCACAGTTGGGTTCTTGGCTTTTGTTTATTTAAAATCTTATTATGGACAGATTTTATTATGGACAATTAATTTTTTTATACTGTCTTAATCTTACAATGGTGTGTTGTGAATATTTCAGAAGGTGACTTCATGAAATGTTTTTTTTCCTTTCTGAGGAAAACTGTGGATCCTAGTATATCCATAAAAAAAGGACCGACTGCCGGAAATCAGTCATTTATTTTCCCACAGAAGCAAAGCATTTTTTACCATAACCAATGAAAATAAATAATACACCAAATGAGTCAATTATGTGGGGATTCTTTTTGTTAATAATTTAAACTGGTTCAAGAAAAAATGGTAAAATATGGTTGCATACAGGCCATGGAAGTTTATGTCTGGGAAAAGTAAAGAGTCATCTTCAGAGCTGCATGTCTAAATATGTTCTTTCCTTTACTTTGCAGTGACCCAGGGTGGGGATGCAATTGCATCTGATACATGTCCTGAGCCTGGAATTCCTGAAAATGGGAAGAGGGTAGGCTCTGACTTCAGGTAGGCACATTTAGTTTTCAATATGACCAAGAGGAAGATATTTCCTGTTACATTTATACATAGCCTGTAACCATAGATGTGTATAATTTCTAGTTTTAAATTTATTGATTCTTTGTCAAAATAGATTTATTCAATTGCATATCTTGAATTGTTTTTGCTTGGGTTGTTTTCTAAATCAATGCATTCAAAACAGGAATTTTAGAGCATAATAATCTCATCTATGGAGAAAAAGCAGAACTCTGTGGACAGCATAGAAGACGAAGAAGAAGCAGAGAGTATTTTGTGTTTTCCCACTTTGTAAAAGCTGTTAAAAAGCTTGGGGAACATGGCGAATTCAGTGTCTGAGGCTGTGATGAATGCCATCTCCTGTTTTTTTCTTCTTTTCACCTTTTGTTATATTAAAAAAAGAAGACAAGGTCAAATGGACCCCTATGGAGAAAGGAGGAGGTTTGCTCTTTCCCCGTTGTGGAAAAAAGGCAGAGACTTGAAGGTGCAACAGAGAAGAGGGTCAAAGGAAGGAGATGGGAGCCTCCAGCTCCTGCAGAGATTTATAAATTGTTCAGCAGGGAATGGACAGTCAGACCTAAGAGAAAGGAACAATTCATAGGAATTAGAAGGCATTGTGCAAAGTTCTCTGCAACTCTAGAAAGCAAATTAATACAACTTGTCTCCTGAATCAAGGCTCTTCCAAGCTAGATCCCAACTGACAGGAAAAATAAATTACATAAAAACTGACATACTTTTGGATTTTTCTCTATTTCTCCTCAAAGAAATTTGAAAAATCATAAACAACTCCAGCATTAAAAGATTCAGTTGTAGGCTTCATTAGTGACAGGGCGGCAGTTCAATGTGCTTAAAAAAATAATGAAGGGAAATAAGCTTTCAATTAATAGGCTAGAGAGACAAGTTTTCTAGATGTTTACTGATGTCTTCTCCTGATTCAACTTGTCAAGCTACTGCAAATGAAATTGTGTAATACAATAATACAGTATGCATTTGCTGTCCAAAGGGCTGCTGTTTTAGGAAAAGAAATGCAATTTCTATCTAGGTCTTTATTAATGTTTGATGTATTGCAGAGAGAAACATCAGGCAGTAGAAGACTAGATAAAAATGGGATGCTAAAATACAACTTTCTCAAGAGGTATTAAAGTGCCTGTGTGTATTCATCCAAGGATTACCTTTATACTTCCACTGTTATTTTGGAGAGTATTTACTTTCCTACTTGTGCAGGCATGCCTCAGTATCCCTCCCTCCTCTGCTTCAGTCTCTCCTCATAAAGTCATAAATGATGCAAAACATGCCTCTTTTGAATTCCTCCAATTAAAATACTTACTTGAAAGAATTAGGGGCAGTATTTGAAAGAATTAGGGGCAGTATCTAGAATCACTTTGTTATCAGTTGAGAGAGAAAAGCATCTCAAGAAAGAGTTAACAGTGACAGGACTAGAGGCAATGGAAATAAGGTGGGACATGTTAAATTACTACTAGATTCAGGATTTAAAAAAAACCCAAACAAACCATGTTTTTAGTATGAGGGTAGTAAAACATTGAAGTTTGTGTGAGAATTTGTAGAATCTCCATCCAGGGAGGTATTCAGAACTCACCTGAGAAGGGCTCTGAGCCCTCTGTTCCAACTGGGCTCGCTTCAAATGGACTAGATGATGTCCTCTTCCAATCTAATTTATTTTGTGAATCTATAAGTGTCATACAGCTTTTATGTGTTCATGATACACTGTTGGCCAAACAGACTCTCATCTAGTTGTGGTCCTAATCAGTGGCATATAAACAATTGTTAAGAAACAGCAGCAGGTCTAAGAGCACTGATAAACTTGAAGAGGGTAAGAAAGAGAATTACTTCTTTTCACCTCTAGGCTGTAGTCTGTAAATTGAAAGAGAAAGGGAACTAAAATAGTTTTGGTGAAACGGGTTCAAAGATCCAAAACGTGTGAACCCGAACATGGAAGAGCTCAACAACAAATCTCCCAGCAGTGCATAAAAATACCAAGAGGGAAAACCCAAAAGAACTTTAAAGCTCAAAGTATATTTTAAGATATCAGCGGGAATCTAATGTCAAAGAACCTTGCAAAACACAGATAACTATATTTCGAACACAGTCTCTTAGGAATGAATGTGGGTTAAAAGTATGTTAAATGCCTGGAGCTTACTTATGAGCAATGCTTATGCTTACTAACAGAGCAAGGCTATTTCCCTCCCTCCTTTATCTCATCCAGCCTCTTACAATATTTTAATTTCACGAAGTGTATGTTCCTGTTCATGGGGGTAAACTAATGCATAAGGTGTTCAACAAGCAACATCGTGTAACATAAGATAAATAAAACATGTTGTATACTTTGATCACATTAATTGTGTGCATGTTTTGGGCCTCCAGTTCTGAATATTATTTGAGAGAAATGGTAACAGTTTGTTTTCCTCCTAAACATTACTTATTATCTGAAAACTCATTATGCAACAGCAACTATTTTTCATGTACTTTAAAGTTTGTTAATATCTATTTAAAACATATCTATCTTAAAGTTAGCTATTTAAATCTAGATGGACATTTAAACAGAGAATTTGGCTGGAATTTAGTTTTTGTTTTTCTGAAATAACAAATCAAGCTCTTCCATAGGAGAACGAGAAATAATATTTGCTGCTGCTTGCATTTCTCCAATGTAATAAAAGTTCTCTGCAGAGTAAAGAAAGGCAATGTTTTTTTTCCTTTTCTAAGAGGCAAGTATAAACACCAGAAGGAGCTATTGTTCTTGTCAGGAGAATGACAACTGTGAATATTAATCTGAACTAAAACATGCGAAAATGCACATTATTCAAAATCATTTCCAGTCTACTGAAAAACATGTTATGAGTGGGATTGATGGAAAGGCAGACGGTTTATTTTCAAGACAGCCTGAGACCCAACTGATTCAGTGATGACAAGTTCTTTGTAAAGGGTTTCATCGTTTTCAGCATAATAATGGCATTCATTCTAATATCATAAAGCAAACAAAAAGGTATTGAAATCTTAACCTTTTCATTCTGTCCTCCTGCCACACTTCTGCTGCGTTCATTTCAGGAAGTAGGGAGATGATTTTCAGTGATTTTAAAACAATCCGATGGATATTTGGATTCATTTGGAGGTAGAAATGGCAAGTCAGAGTTGGCTAGAATAATGAGAACACAATCAATACGATTTTGAGGTCAATATCATGGGTTTTTTTAATGTAAGATTGCAAACCAGTAGATTGTTTAAATGAAATTTGAAATGGATCTAAATAATACCGTTTCAGCTCTCCTTAAATATTGTATGGTATGTGCAGTAATGTGAAAATGCAGTCATTTTCGACAATTTCACCAACACTTGTAAAACAAGTGGCTTTTAGATTTCCAAAACAGATTTTGAAAGTTAAATTAACTTTTTTATGTTAGTATCTTCTTTTTTAAAAATGGCTTCTTCCAGTCAAATTCTAGCATTCTTTATAAACCCACAAATTATGCTTTGATGGAGTTCAAATTTAAAATAGAAAAAGAAAAACAAGGAAACAGATTTCTTCCCCATGTTTAAAGTTTACAGAGAGAAGTAACAAAGCAGAACACAATATTTCCAGTGCCCACAGATTTGCTCAGTGACTAGGGAGGTAGAGATGTAAAAAAAACCTCACCAACAAAAACCCCCCAACCCAATTAAAAACATTCATTGTTAACTAGTGGATATTAAATGAACCAATAATCTTTTTGAAATCACTTATCAAACAAGCTATAAGACATCTTCAAAAGGACGTCCCCTTTTTAAATGGGAAACTGTCAAGCTTAATCAATGAAAAGATCCAGCAATTTGGATGCGGCTAGGAGTTTTATTGTAGACTGTGATCCAGGTGCATCCCTTCTCCTAAGATGATGCTTTAGATTCATAAGGAGCTTTTCAGTATTTTGTGTCCCTGCCTTGCTCTTTAATATGACATTTTTTGCTGTTTCTTCTTTTTATGCTGTTTCTTCTTTGTTTCTTCTTTTTCGTGTCCCTTAGTTTGTGTTCAGACATTTCAAAAGATCATACCCACTGTGTAAAACATAAGAAGTTCACATTAATTGTCCTTATATCCTTAGGTCCAAGCTATTTCCAGAGCCTTAGGAAAAAAACCAGTAAACTCCTGAAATATATAGAATAATATTGAAACAAATTGAATCATCAGAAGTGTATAGCTTAAATTAATGTGTAATGTTTTATGTATACATTAATAAAAACTTTGAAAGTATTTCTGTAATGATCAAAACTCAATCTAAATATGAAATCCTTAACTTACTGCATTAGACATAAAAATATTTATGTTCCTCCTGTTCATTTCCCCCAACCCCCTTCTTTTTTTCTTGAGGAGAATATTCAGGTATTTTAAATTATAAATTGCTGTTGCGGACATCCAATAATTATACATTTCATTTCACTCTATGTTTTTGTATGTGCACAGTTTTTAAATTCTCTTTACATGCCTTTATAGTAGCTAACTTAAGGGAAATGTTGGTTTTCATGTTGTTTCATACATTACACTTGTTGGATGGTCTTTGTCCAGTATGATTTTTAAATACTTTGATTCTCAATTTGCATTTATCACTGCTAGATAACTGCTTGGGGTTTTTTCCCTGCTTCCTTAGAAAAAGAAATGCAGAGATCCTAATTCTAGAAAATAGGAGAAAATGCTATTAAAAATATGTGTTTATGGCATTAAAATGTCAGATTAATTAGTAGTATTTTCTTTACCAATAAGAGACACTATTTTTTTATTAATTTGAGGTATTTATTTGGAATAGTGCTTGCTCTGTTTTTCTGAGGGTTTTAAGAATGTTCTGAAGATTATGACAAGTATAAAATAAACGCAGTTTTAGAAACCTACATTGCTCTTGAAGAATTTCATGCATTTTGCATGAATTATGAAAGAAAAGGGCCAATATTTTCCCTGCCTTTCTGAGTTTTCATATTTAACAGCTCCAGAACAAAGTGTTAGGAAAAGCAGTTTTTAAAACTTTTCTAAATTTGAAGCATCATACTCAAATTTTAAAATTAACTAAAAAAAAGAAAAAGAAAAAAAATCCTATTAAAATTTCCTGAAAGAATGAAAGGAACTGTTGAAACACATCATAATATTAATGTACAAGATAGTCAGTGTTTGTGAGATCCTCTGGGAAACTAAGAAAATACTTGTCCATGAAGGGTGGGAATGAGCTGCATGATAGTGAATGACATTATGTGCAGTTCTTCACAGCACAGCACAATTTCACACATTGAGCCTCCTGACTGCCATATAGAAATCCCCTGGTGTTTAGGACTCAATAACTTAGAGAGACTAAACTGAGAAATCTGCTTTATTGAGTTCACTTAGTTCACGACATGGGACTATCAAATACAGATTTAAAAGTTCAAGAAAACAAACAAAACCAGTTAATTATGATGGGGAACAAGGAATGTCACAAATAATAAATGTAGTCAGATATGTAAATATTATTTAGGAAAACTCCCTGTGATATAGACCGTAAGTGTATACAGTTTTTTAAAATCTTCATAATGATTGGTCAGCATAAGTAATTCCAAAGGGACACATTTTAGTGTTACAAGTTAACAGTCAAATTTCAGTCCTAAAAAAATTCATCATTTAATGTAATTTTTGACAGGAAATTTGAACAAGGTCAGGAGTATTTAATGAGTTATTGCCATTGACGGATATTAATATTTCCTGGTTGTACGTGTTGACAAATTACCATATCTAATTGCTTATTCTCTCATTTGAGAGAATATAGCAATGTTGAAATTATTCATTAAGTAAGTTCTGTTGCCTGAAAGAATTATGATTATATATTTTCTTAGAAAAAATATTTATCTGCGCATTCATTGAACTTCTACAGTAAAAGAACAAACTTAGTATCTCAATTGTTTTGTATTCCTAGACTTTCTTCCTTAAAAGGTGGGTAAACTAAATAGTAGACTTCTTCCCTAGAGTATAAGTTGTTTTTTATTAATACAATATTGATAGAGTAGAATTTTGTACCTTAATTTCTTTGTTTGGATCTTGAAATATTGTCACTTGGCAATGTTTACATTTGTTTGAGGATGTTGATATTAAAATATATTTAATTCCTTCCTTCTTCCTCCCTTTTTTCTCCTAGGGTGGGTGCAAGTGTACAGTTTTCCTGTGAAGACAATTATGTGCTGCAAGGTTCTAAGAGCATCACTTGTCAGAGAGTGACAGATACACTGGCTGCCTGGAGTGACCACAGGCCAATTTGCAGAGGTAACTGCTTTTCTTTGGAATTTTTCGTGAAGTTTGGAAGGGTAATTTATAGTTTCTGCTGCAATGAAACTCAAAGCTAAGCAAAATTAAAAAAGGGAACTATATATCATCTATATGTGTAGATATGATGATAAATATACAAAGATTTTTATGTAGCTTGAAGCATGCAATTGAATGTGTAGAAAGAGTATCAATTTAGGGAGCTAATTTCCTTTAAATAGTTTTAATTTCACTTAATCATCCTTTTTTCTTGATGACCTTTCTTTTAAGTAGAACTAATTAGTTAGGTTTATGTTAAATTTTTCTAAATTAATTCTCAAATAGGAGCTTCTTACAATCATACTATGTTCCTATCAGTCCCAGATATTAACCTAGTACTGATTTTTCAGTAAATTTCTTTCTGTTCATTTGTTTTGCTCAACTTTACAAATGACCTGACCTTCTAACTTATTTCTAAATGTTTTTGCATCTAGACCCCCCTGCTTGAAATTCCCCCCCCCCCTCCACTTTTATGAAGGAGCAGGGAAAGTAGCTTTTTGTTACTTTGTATGTTTTTCCATTGCAATCTACTGTCTGTAACAAAAACACAGAAAAATGTATAAATGCTGCCAAAGTACATCAGAGGTGTATAGGAAAAGTAAAGAATGCATTTCTATGTACAGAAGTTTTCTTTTTTATCTCAGTAGAAAAATTATTTTGAGTTGCACATTTAGATTGTACATGACAATGAGAGTCTTGACCCTTGAAATATGCTTGCCTGGTATTCTCCTAGAACCAGACAACCTAGCCAGGAAAAACAGGGCAAACCCCCACCATTAATTGGAAAAGAAAAATGAAATCATACAAACTGTTAGAGATACTTTTATTGTCATTTTGAGGTAGATCAAAGTGATACTTCTTGTACACACAAAATCTTACACCTGAATTCCAGTTACCAGGGCAGCAAACGATACTTGTTTAAGAAACACTGGAGAATTTGTAACACCTGAACTTAAACATTTTTTTGTTCAAGAATGAGCTAAGATATAACCTCACTTATATAAAACTCATATACTTCTTTTAAAAGTTTTCATTACCTAGTTTTTTTGTAATTCCACTTTTTGTTTTTTCTCCTGCTGCCAGATTAGATTTTTTCAACTCGTATAATCATGTGTGTGCTACACTTCTGAATGGTGCATAATTCTTTGTCAGTATTATGACGTGCATGTTTGTGGATTGTGAGGAGTTAAAGGTACAGGTTTTATTTGCAATCTGTATTATTCTCAATTCCTTTACTGACCTCCAAGATGCCAGTATTCATGGTGCTCATATAAGCGTCAATCACTTAATAAAAAAATACAGAGTACAAAGAAGTGCTTATCACATTTTCTAAATTATCATCAACTTATAGCTGATAAAGTGCACACAACTACTGTGGTCTTAATGACCTCAAGAGTACAAGACTTATTGAAGAAGCTGACGTTTGCATTTAGCCCAGAATGGTGATTAACAAAGCTCAAAATTTAGGAAGCTGATGAAAAGTCACAGGAACCCTTAGTCTTGGCAAGTTCATGACATTACTTGAAAGGACACAGCAGTGGCTGGGGTCCCAGGGGCCCCGGGGGTAGTAGGGTCTGCCCATGGTGGTGGTGCAGCTCCAGGCCCACCCCACCACTGCACCTGGGTCAGAGGCAGGGAGTGGTGGGAGGCCCCAGAAACTGCCCTGGGAAACTGTGTGGTGCTAAGGTAAATGCTCCTGGTTTCTTTGAATTCCACACGAAAACCTTACAGCGATCCATTCCTGTTTTCTGCAGGCAGTATACGAGGCTATCGAACATTTTTATGCAATCTTTTGCAGTAACTCCATTTCCTAAACAGACCTCTGGGCTGAACTTCAGTTGTACCTCTTACTTGGCTTCACTCCCTTCTCCTCCCCCCCTTTTTTAACCTTATCTTGGAAGTTTGAATAGGAGAAAGATAAAAGGCTATCAGCTAGCTCTACTGAGAAATCTCTCTGCAAGGGAGATGTTTCCTGGCCTTTCTTCTTTGTGGATAGCTACAGGAGGAATCAACTGGTTTATAAGTGCTACAAAGTTGCACCTTGAATTACTTTCTGGTGTAGCAGACCTTAGGCAGGAGGAATTGAAAATAAACTAATAATTATTAATTGCGTGCTAGTCATGGTGCTGGAGGTATGGTGTTTCGACTAGTTACTAGAAAGAAAATGTCCTGTATTCAGATCCCACAAATCTGCCCTTGTTATTCCCTCAATTAAAAGAATATAGATTGCTTAATACAGCAGCAACATGCCAAGCTTTCTGTATTGTTAGTAGGCAGCATACAGTGGTGTACTTAAATGTGGTTAGTTGTTTTGTGACGCTCAGGGATATGGTTTAGTGATGGACTGGACAGTGGTAGGTTAACCCTTACACTTGGTGAACCTAGAGGTCTTTTCTAACCTAAGTGATTCTATGACCTTTTTTTCTGTGTTAAGTACAGACACCTCTTTAATAACTGTTAAATGATACTTTTGTAGAATTTCCTATGTAGATGAGGGGTTTTTTTTAGACTTCTACTGGGATTGTTACAGAAGATTTCCATGTAATGTGTCTGATACTTAAGTTAAATTCATGGCTGGCTATTAAGACAGTTTTGGTCATAAACATGGAATCATAGAATGATTAGGGGTGGAAAGGGACCTTAAAGATCCCTGCATGCATAGATAGTTCCAATCTCCCTGCATGCAGAGATAGACATTTTCACAGAAAATTGAGTCCTAGTTCAATCAATCTTGTCATAGAGTTGTAACGAGTTCTCACAGTCTAGTGTCTAACATCGTAACAAAGGACCAAGTGGTGGTAGTATGTGATGGAAGGATAGAAAATCTGATAGTCATTTTCATCTAGTACCTTTTTTCCTATTTGTACCAGTCATGCTCCTATTCATGGGGAAGATCGGGCTTCCTCCCAGCAGTTCGTGAAGTAAAGAAACGCTCATATTTCATGCTTTAGAATGGAGGCACCCACAGAGAAAGATGAAAAATAAAATTTTCCGAAGTACCAGAAATATGTTGAGTGCTTTATTCCAATATTAAGAAAAGGAATGACCAAGTTTTTAAAGAATCTAGTCATTCCTCTTGCCTGTACTGAAACCTAAGTAACTGAAGAGACCAAATTACATCAGAAGGTAATGGAAGATATGTGGATAGATTCTGAGGTTCTGAGATTTGTATCTAAGTACTTAGAAATTATATGATCTGGACTGTCTGTTTAGCATGTCGAAAAAGTGCTGTAGTACCATAAGCATGACAGTGACATTTTGAAATATTCTGAGTTCTATAACTCTGTTTGTGTCACTGAAAATTATACTCTAAATATTTTTAAAATGCTTCTAGATACTGAAATATTTTGAGAAATTTGAATATTCTTGCAAAATCTATCCTTAGTGCTCTTTAGAAGATAACTGAATATGTTAAGTAATGTATTTTCAAACTGCTATCTGGATTTGCTGAATGTGGCAGAGAGATTGTGATGGTTTCACAACTGAATCTGTGCTTTACCAAAGTCAGACTACATACTGCCTAGAACCATTTTATATTTTTTTCTTTGTAATTTTATTTCATATGGTGTAAAGAGCTAAGACACCACAGAAGGTCATGTTTAGGTTAAGGACATACAGTTACATAAATATTGTGTTGCATGTGTTTCTTTCTCCAAATCATGGGGAAATCATGAAAGAGGGCACATACTGGCCCCCCTTACATTCATGGGTAGAAGGCTCCCTCCATCCATTTGGCAAGGGTAAATCTCTCTCCAAACAGAATATTGACATGATAATTTTGAGAATTTAATTTGCATAAAGTACTAAGAAAGTATTGTAAAAGTTGGGCTGATTAATTGAAAAGTGCTCGTTTCTTCCTCTGTAGGTAAATTTTCAGATTTTTTTTGTCTGGCTGAAATATCTCTAAGTGCGGATTGTTATAGAATACATCAGCATAGTAATACTTTCATGACAAGTTGTTGCTAATGATTTAATAATATTTATTTTTAACAGAGATTCCAGTCTAAAGCAATGTGATTTGTTGGTTATCATTTTAGCTAGAACATGCGGTTCTAATTTACGTGGACCGAGTGGCATTATCACGTCGCCAAATTATCCAGTTCAATATGAAGACAATGCACATTGTGTGTGGGTCATTACAACAACTGATCCAGAAAAGGTACGCTTTTTCTCTGTTCTCAAGTGAAATGGTAAAGTTTTGGATTTATCTTAACAACATTTCGTATATATTTGCACAAATGCATGAACACATGCAAGTCTGTATGTTCATTTAAACACAAAAAGGAACAGAGCAGAGATGTTATGAAAATGCACTGGGCACTAGGGGAAAAAAAAAGTAGCATGTATGAAAATGTCCACTCAGAGTAATAGGTCTAATTTAAAATTTTCAAGTTTTAGATACATTTTTTAACGAAATACAAAAAATCATAATCAAAATTCCACATTGCTAAATGAGTTAATAGTGAATTTTTCAGGTTGTGTCTTGATACTTATTCACTGTTGAATCTTAACATAAGATTTCTTGGCATAAAAACTGGACATTACATGTAAGTATTTTGACAGCTGTTGTTAGTTGTTTTGCTACCTAAATAATTTTTCTTTTCAATCCACTGTTTTCCAGTAATGATTTTTAATAGATAACTATGAGCGAGTCATCTAATTATGCATAAGATAGTGGTCATAACAAAATATTTTTACTGTTTTTCTGCTACATCAGTAAAGGACAGAGACCCCCTAACTGCAGGGAAAAAAAAAAAAAAGAGGTTAAAGAAGTATTTTACTTTTATTGTACTTCTGTGTAGTGAAATGCTGAATAAATGAATTACATTATGTCAAGGAATGTACAATCTATATGTACTTCCATAATTACAAAACATATATTTCCTGTGTAGCTTTTTCAAAAACTGTATTCTTGACTTCTTTAAAGTAGTTAAGGAAAAAGTAAGTTTATCTCACCATTAATAAGTGAAAATGTTTAGCTGCAGAAAAGATAAATTTGCTGCATACTTTCATAGCACATTGTTGAGATGTAAATACTACTGCTTTGCAAAATTAGTTAAGTTCAGTTTTTCTTAAAGAGAATTCAGTGTGCCTCAGTAAAGATCTGTAATCGGGAAAAACAGGCAAAAGTACAAAACTATCCCACTGAGAAAGATTTTACTGTAGTGGGACTTCTCTCTGAACAGAAAGGGCTGGTTTTCAGTTCCAAACTGAGCTGTTATATTTCATTTAGAATAGCCATTAGAAGTGAATATTTTTCCTGGAAGACCTTTGACTTTAAAATCATTGCATTTTATAGAAATTATTAAATCACTTTGCATTTTTAAGTATAGAAAAGCATTTAAATTATGGAAATGTCTGAAAATTTAGTCTACTCAAATTTATATTCATTAGTGTGTTGTCTTGTTGATTTTTTAAGACACAGTATATTTTTGTAAGAGAAGAATTAAATGTACATTAAAAAAAGGTGAAATTACTACTAATAGAGGAGAGTGTCTTAATGCTTTCTTTATTCAGTTCATTTCAATTTTTTTTCCTTGAATTTTCAAAAATTTAATTTAAGAATATTTTTCATATTTATAATAAAATGAAGGTGGCAATCTCCTTGATGATTGCAAGAAAGTTTAACCATAACAACAGAAAAATTGGTACTGGCTCTGCTATTAAACTGCCCAGTGTATATTTTCTGTGGAGACTCAGACTTACCTATGAAACACAGTAAACCCCCATCTACTACAGTAATGTACAAATTCTCTTCATTCTATACAATGTGTATTTCTCAGTTAATTTAGAATTTTAGTAGCGCAGAACTTACTGAGATTGGTGTGGATTAATTTATTGTTCTGTTCACCGGCCTTGAGAAAACGCTATTATTAAATAGCGTTCTGTGGGCAGGTTGCTGGTTCATCAGCCACAAGAATACACAGGAGGAATTGCACACCCAGACAGATGAATTATGTTATGTCCAAAATTAAGAGGTCTGAGTAAACACTTGGAGCTTTCACCCAGAAAAAAAATCACACTTGTTTCATCCAGCTGAGTGGAAGGCAAAGAGACATGCTAACAGACGCTGATAATCACAGCATGAGAAAAAGGGGCGTAACTTTTAAGTCTTTCATTTTGGACAGGATGGGCAATATTGAATGAGTTGTCTTTTTACTGATCTTGGATTTGTCTAGCAGTGCAACCAAGGAAGACTTTTCTTAGTTTCATGTCTCTTGGAGAGACTGTAATTGCTTTAGGACCAGGATGACTGTAAATGCATAGTCTTAAAATGAGACTTATTTAAGGGTCACAGTATTGTTAGGTTGCTTTCACATAAAGTCTACATCATCTTTATGAATATTGGGATTTCTATCCCCAAACAACTGCATCTGGAGTTAACACACACCAGTTAATAAAATATGTGTAAGAAAATCCTTTGACTTTACAGACTCTCTGACTGAAATGGAGCCCTACTTCTTTTTAAAGAAAAATATCTTGCTAGCATTTTGAAATCCATGAACTTTAAATAAAATCAATTACCAAAATAAATTTCAAGTTTCCAAAACAGTGAAATTATTTTAAGATATGCTGAAAGTTTTGCAGATTTTTACCGTTGACTTTTCTTGGAGTTATGAGTGACAGAACTCTTGAAAATTGAACCGTGTATTGAAGGTCTGATTTTTAGATTACATTGAGGAATCCACTCTTTTGACTGGCAGATTTGGAAATACTTGTCAGTGGGCTTAGGGTCCTGTTGATTTTCTTTTCCAAGGAGGCGGACAGCTCATGACATGTTGTTACTCTGTATTTTAAATTACTTTTGACGTACTCTAAAAGTGAATTTGTGGCCTTTTATCAGGTTAGTTTGCAAATAGAATGTTACAAGATAAGGCAGTGTTTTCTCTTAACGTAACATTCAGTGCGGTTTGAAGATGAGAATGTAGTTAAAGAGGTTTCCTAGGAGGCTTCCTTCCAAAGAAAAACCAGGCCCCCTCCCAAAAAAAACCCCTCAAACAAAAACAAACAAAATAACTCAACAAAATAAACAAACAAACACCACCTCAAAACCAATAGGATGGAATATTTTAAAGATTTTTTTTTTTTTTTTAAATGGACCCATTTTCCAAATGTTGCATTCTGGTGCTGGCGTGGGGGCAGATTTTTAATGCCAACTCAAAATGAAAACAAATTTCAACATCCTATAGAGACAGTAGCATAGTTCCAGGTCTTAGCCAACTATACAAAGATCATTTTTAGTTAAATATTTTTCTAACATTTACTTGCCTTTTTCTGAGCAACCCAGAAATCTAAATTTGATTCTTCTGTTCAAAGGTATTCCTGCTTGTTATGAAGAGTTGATATTCTTCCTCAACCATTTATTTGTTTCCTCTAGATCCCACTGTTGTGGCTTTTGATCAGCATCCTACTGAGTAATTTATTACACCTTTAGTACTTGCAAATAACAACTTTATGGTGCTCTTCTGACTCTGTGTCAAGTACATGCTGTAACTCTTTACAACTCTTCACTGTTTTAGTTCTTCTGTTTCGCAGTTTCTCAGCTTTCTAGAATCAGTTACTTTGAACTCTTTTGAGGACTTACTGATCTGTTCTCTTTATCTCTTTCTTACTATTAGTATAATCTCTGTAGTATGTACTAATCATGCCTCTACCCCTTGCTGTTTCAATTCCTTCTCCAGACTGTCGATGCTTATTGCCTTGGATTTCCTGCTGCTTTCACTGTTTTATGGTAACATTGCAAGGGCTCCATTTTTCAGCCCCAGTATCTATTGGAGGGCAAGGTTTTTTGCATTATTTCATTGTTGTTTCAGCAATGATACCTTATTTTACCCAGTATTTTCCTGACTGATTGCTGATTGCGGTACAGTAGATGTGCTGTGGGCTGCAATATTGCTAAGTTTAATGACCTGGTAGATAAAGGCTGTGTCCCAACTCATGCTGAATGAAATAACATCACTTTGGAGAGGGGCAATACCAGATTTAAGTAAAAATGTTGAAGAAAATCTCTTCTACATTAATATATCTATTTCTGAGACTGGGCCTTTTGGTAAAACCGATAAACCCAGATCAAAACCACTTTCTATATTGAGTTTAGATGTCTCATTTGAGCATTAATTACAAGAAGTTTTGACTCTTGTTTTCTTTAAACTGGAGGTGGTGATGGAAGAGGGATGCATGGGATCAATGCGTGGGCACTGGAATAATCTGCCCAGGGAGGTGATGAAGTCGCTGTCCCTGGACGTGTTTAAAAAAAGGCTGGACGTGGCATTCAGTGCCATGGTTTAGTTGATGAGGTGCTGTTCTGTCATAGGTTGGACTTAATGATCACAAAGGTCTTTTCCAACCTAGTTCATTCTGTGACTCTCTGTGGTTCTGTAATACTCATCTCATGATGAAAGCATCCAAGCACAAATTTCCTGCCACACAGGAAAGTGCTGTATTTCCTGGTCAGCAAGAAAAGCTAACTGAAGGAGCAATCCTAATGCTGCTGGTGTTATTTCCTGTGGTATTTGCTTTTTTTTTTCTCAGGCGATTTCTAACATTAAGTGCCAAAAACCACCAAATGCTTAAGTTTTTCCCTCATAAGGCCATTGTCACAAATACAGGCTGACAGTTATTATTTCTTATTACTTACCTTCCCTCTGACCTTCCTTCCATGCTGTTTTTGAGCAAAGGAGACTAACTACTGAGCCTTATCTGTCTTCAGTATCTCATATTTACTTTCAGGATATCGGCTAGATTCACACTACTGAGATTTAGCTGTAGGGTGTGAATTTTATGAGCCTCATATGGATCTAAGTATGACATATTAAGCTGGAAATGGCAATTTAGGGAAAAAAACAACCAGTAAGACTTCTGGAAAGGAACTATAGAAGCATACACAGGAAAGAATGGAAAAGCTGAAGAAGGAGACTCAGCAGTATATTTGCTGTGATATTGTCTTTGATTTTACAATAAGTCCATAATTCAGACAGACAGTTGGAATGTATTAGATGGTAATGCAATGCTTAAGGCAAACGAAAGTTTCAGTGTCCAAAAAAAGTATCAACAAAAAACCAACAAACAACCCAAAAATCACAACCTTCAAGTGCACCAAGTGATCAAAATGATTTTGTTAAATACAAAAAGGTATGCCATTTTAAAAGGTTTAATGCTTCTGTTTCCTCATGTTCTAATACCAGATTGAGGACACTTTCAAAAGAGAGCAATATGTAATATTTTCACTGTTTCTTCTGTATCTGCTTGGGTCAGAATTATATAAATCCATTATTTTGACTCTTTAGTTGAATACTTACTACAGCAAAAGTATTTCCCTTCCTCAGAGATACACTTTTCCAGACTGTCTATCTGAAAAATTCTTCATTATTTTGGCCTATATCTTGCAAAACAAAACTAGACTATTTCTCTTTGAATTTTTTATTTCATAGCTAAAGCAATCCTCTACTCAGATATACACCCCATCCTCCTCAAAGCACTGTCCAAACGCTTCTTGACCTCTGTCAGGCTTGGTGCTGTGACCACTTCCCTGGGGAGCCTGTTCCAGTGCCCAACTACCCTCTGGGTGAAAAACCTTTTTCTAATATCCATCCTAACCCTCTCCTCACACCACTTCAGGCCATTCCCTCAGGTCCTGTCACTGGTCACCACAGAGAAGAGATTCAGTACCTGCCCCTGCTCTTTCCCTCATGAGGAAGGTGTAACTGCAATGAGGTCTCTCCTCAGTCTCCTCCAGGCTGAACAGACCAAGTGACCTCAGCTGCTCCTCGTACGGCTTCCCCTCAAGGCCCTTTGCAATCACCTCCTCTGGACACCCTCTAATAGCTTAGTATAGTTTTATTTTGCTGTGTCCAAAACTGTGCACAGGATTCAAGGTGAGGCCTCATCAGTGCAGAGCAGAGTGGAATAATTGGGCAGCAGAATCTCCCTTTCCAAATTTTTAAATGTAATGACCCTGTGTGAATTTCGTACATTAGAAGCAGTCTGAGTCAGAATTAACTGGTGACATTGCAGAAGTTGTGCCTTCGCATATATGAGGAGGAACTTAGTCCAGTTCTGTGTAGAAAAAAGAAGAGATTATTGATCAGACTCTTGGAAATAATAAAAAAAAAAATAAGTAAACTTAGCAAATATCAGTAGGAAACCTTAGTGTGATTCTATACTAACTATGTTTCTTGTTTTCTGCCTGTTTATTGTTTGAAGAGAAAACTGGTAGTTGTATTTATGATATTTGGTTAAATGGAAGGTAGTGCTATTTGCCGTGTGGCTGAATTTCAGTAAATTCATAAGTAAAACCAAATCTGTGTTCAAAAATATTCTAACACTTACTGGCATTTTTTTTTTCAATGTTGCATGTATTTCAAGGAGAAATATACTGTTTCCACTTGAGTGTGTACTGGTATTTACTGTTGGTTTTATACATAAATACAATTTGGCAAGTCCTAATTATTCAAAGAACTGTGGAATTGTTTAGGTTGGAAGAGACCTTTAAGATCTTTGAGTGCAACTGTTAACCAGCACTTTCAAGCCTACCCCTAAACCGTGTCTCTAAGCACCACATTTACACATCTTTAAATGTCTCCAGGAATGCTAATTCAACCATATCTTTGGGCAGTCTGGTCAAATGCTTGGCCACCCTTTCAGTGAAGTAATTTTTCCTAATATTCAATCTAAATCTCATCCAGCACAATTTGAGGCCATTTCTTCTTGTCCTATTGCTGTTATCTGGGAGATCAACCCCCACCTGGCCACAACCTCCTTTGAAGCAGTTGTAGAGAGCGATAAGGTCTCCTCTGAGCCTCATTTTATCCAGACTAAACAACTCCAGCTCCCTCAGCCATTCCTCATTAGACGTTGATGCATTTAATGACAAGTAATAACCTTTGTGCATGACAACATTTCTTAAAATTTACTGCAGGTTCCTTATATTGAAAAGCTATATGTAATGGAGAAATCTAAAATGCTGTATGAAATTTCACATCTGATCAAATTATCATCTCAAAAAAATCTGACTTTGTTGAGATAAAACAATTCCAATAATAAATCTCCATTTGTTAAAGATCATAGACTGAATTACATCTTTTTTAGCAACTGGAGTCTATTTTCTTTCACTATCCATTTAATGGACTCTATTGATTTAAAGGATAAACAAGATCTATTTTTTAAAATAATTTTTGAGTGTTTTTTATTAATTGTAATTGTACCATGTAGCCTAAAACTCATGTATTTCCCAGCTTATTTTAATAGTCTCTGGGTGCTCATGTTCACAGACTTTAATCAGTGTTTAAATCACAAAACAATATACTGATTTGGTCTTTAGAGATGTGGGGCATCCCCTTCTTGATTACCAGTTGTAAATTGTTTAAGGGGTCAATGTATCTGCATGAAGCTGTTCCCACATTTGTGCTCTCAAAGGCCTTCTCCTTGCACCTTTCATCATGTCTTAGAGCCATAATAACACCTTTATTACAGTAAAGGAAGCAGACTCGAATTAAGATCTGTGTAGTAATTCCGCTGATGCACATAGAAGGGAACCACTGGACAAGCTCCTACCTTAGGAAGGGGGCATGGTGAAGAAGCTTCTTTTCCATGACATGGACAGGCATTTCATTTCTTTCAATTGTCTTTCTGAGAAAAGGAAAAATAGAGCCTAAAGCATCGCTGGCAGTTTACTGTGTAAAAGTTAAAATCACAGTGGGGGTCATCATGCCTTTTGAGATTTTCATGCCTTTCAGAAAAAGGAAGCCCCTGTTACGATGATCATCCCTTTCCTTTCAAGATGGCAGGTAAGAAGACAGATTTCACAGCATGGTTTTCCTCTTCATCCCCAGCAGTGGTAACTTTCCTCATTACAACAAAAGGAAATATTTTTAACCTAATGAAGAGCTTAGTAATTTAAATAAGTTATCACTGGAACATAATTTACTTATTGATATTTCTGAAATATGTATAAGCAAAGACCTGTGCACCATGGTAAAGTATTCAGGATTGAAGTGAGGCATAAACAGAGGCTTCGCTGCAAGAATGAGATGTAGGTCGCTCTAGTTGCTATGAAAGTTTAAAATGGACACCAGCTCTTTAGAGAAACTCACCTTTCTGCCTGAGGAGGAAAACATCTTAGGAGGAGTTCATTCATCACTAAGCAGTTCTCATTTTTGATTTAGTATTAAAATGGGTGGAAGACAATGACAGATCATGTAAAATGTGAAGTTTGAAGCTGTGGAAATAAGAAATTTACATTTTCTCTGGGCTCCAAGACTCATTCTTCTCCTATGGCTGTTCTGTTTCGCAAAGCACAGGACCTCTCTTTTCATGGAGTTCAAAGACTGTGATGGAGAGTTTTGTTCATACAGATTTTAACCTCTCTGCAGATGTCATTCTTCTAAGCAGCATTGTCCATAGTTATTTATTAGCATAAGTACCTGGCAACAAAGTACAAGTGAAGAAGATAAAAAAAATCTAATTTATTTCTTCAATCAAAATCCAGAAGTTTCTAGAAGGCAAATCTAGGGATTTTAAGTAAAGATTCAAAGCACGTTGTCTGTTTAATGGCTTTCTTGACTTCATGTGTACATCTTGCAGAAACTTGCATCTGCAGAGCATGAGCAGAATCTCAGCAGGTGGGAAAATGAAAGGAAGATAGGACAAGATCCAAGTATTGCCTCCAGTTGTCCTAAGAGAATAAATTAGGCCATGTTTACATTAGCATTAGTAGTACAGTGCACCACAAGCAGCTTTATACTGCAAAACAATTAGTGCTGAGGGCAAGAGGTTCGCACTGTGTCTATTTCAGAGGTTTTACTGTGGACTGTTTCTGCTTCTTTAGGCTGAAAGCCTGTTTCTGGCTGGAGAACACCTTCCAGCTTGCTTTTATTCAAATAGAGATGAACTTATCTGCTTTGAGACTTATCTGCTCTGTGAGACAAATCAAAGCACAGTAAGAACAGATGACTGGAGATTGTTTCTGAAGTGCACCCTTGATCAAAGCCTTCATGTGAATGTATTTTTAATCTCGTACAACCATCGTAACACACAGAAAAGCCTGACATTTGCAGACACTTTTTACATGCAGGATTTGATTGGGTCAATGGACAAACAAATGAAGACTCAGAAATGTCCTTTTAAGATTTTATATTATCTTCATGAAATTCAAACACGAATCCCACACAACAAAGTAGTTTCAGAACCTGCTTTACTCAGGAAATTCTCTGTAATGAATATATTCTTGCTACCCCCTAGTTGTTTGTTGGTTCATTTCGTTGTTTTTTTCCAAGGCAAAGAAGGCACTTAGGTAGAGTATGCACACTGGCAGAGTATATGTGTCGTGTTTTAATTCAGTCTTTCACTCAATTAACATAATTCTTAGTACTGTTCTGTGTTATCAGACTGTTAACAGCCGTCTGAATGATCATTCTTTTTAATTGCAGCTTTTGAAGTATTTTATGTCTACAGTGCTTTTCTCTGTAATTTGGTGATTTTAAAGAGACTTACAGGTAGATTATATTTGCCTTATGGTATCTTTCAGAAAAAGTTATTGCATGCATGCTATTACATATGTGCAAATCTATGTGTAGAAAATGAAATGCTTACAATTTTTTTCTACATTAACCAGTTATTAACTCTGTCAAACATTGTCTAAAGGGAAAATACGTGTTCATTTTTTCATCAAACAACCATAACCAGAGAAAGCTACCAGAGAAAGTAATTCCTGAATATCTGTCCTGAAGCAGATACCTCACTGCCAGTCTGACGAGTAACTCTTTTAGCTATATTTAAACCAGTGAGAGATCAGTTACCTGAAGCACCTTTAGACACAAATGGGTAAAGATCTACATTTAGGTGTTTTAGAGCCCATTTCAGTTACTGCACCATAGACTTCTTACACCTTAAGTAATCCTTCCTGGCCTCCAGCTTCTGCTTCAGTAAATTGAGGACCTCTCACAGCTTCTGTATCTCCAGGCAATGTGAGGATTTTACCTTACACTTTCAAATTACACGAGCCAACTATTTAGATTTATACTGAATTCCATCCCTAGTACTGATTTCGGCAACAAATTTCTATTTACTTTGAACATTTTCCTTTTTTTTTCTTCTAAAAATGAGATTTAAAAAATCGTATTACAGATCTTTTGGACATGTCTCATTTCTGTGCAATTCTTTTGGTTTGAACAATGTCCATACATCTACAACTACAAGAAGAGTCAGAAGGACAATCCAGGGAACTACGGACCTGTCAGCCTGACCTTGGTACCAGGAAAGTTCATGGAGCAGATCATCTTGAGTGACATCACATGGCACACACAGAACAATCAGGGGTTTATGAAAGGCAGGTCCTGCTTAACCAACCTGCTCTCCTTTTATGACAAGGTGACCTGCTTAGTAGATGAGGAAAAGACTGCGGATGTTGTTTAGTCAGACTTCAGTAAAGCCTTTGACACCATCTTCCACAGCATTCTCCTGGAGAAACTCACTGCTCATGGCTTGGATGGGTGTGCTCGTCACTGAGTGAAAAACTTGCTGGATGGCTGGGCCCAGAGAGTGGTAGCCAGTGGAACTAAATCCAGTTGGTGGCCAGTCATTAGTATTTCCCGGGACTCAGTATTGGGGATGGTCCTGTTTAATATCCTTACCAACAATCTGGATGAGGGGATTGAGTGCGCCCTCAGTCAGTTTGCAGATAGCACCAAGTTGGGTGGGAGCGTTGATCTGCTGTGGGGTAGGAAAGAGCTACAGAGGGATCTGGACAGGCTGGATTGGTGAACTAAGGACAACTGCATGAGGTACAAGGTGAAGCGCCAGGTTGTGCCCTTGAGTCACAACAACCCCATGCAGCACTACAGGTTGGGGGCAGAGTGGCTGGAATGCTGCCTGGCAGCAAAGGAGCTGGGGGTTCTGGTTGACAGCCGGCTGAACATGAGCCAGCGTGTGCCCAGGTAGCAAAGAAAGCAAATGGCATCCTGGTCTGTATTAGCAATAGTGTGGCCTGAAAGGAAGTTGTAGCAAGATGGAGTCAATCTCTTCTGCCACATCTGAAGGGAAAAAACAAGAGGAAATAACCTGAAGTTGCACCAGGGAAGGTTCCGTTTAGATATTAAAAAAAAAAAAAATCACTTCAAGAGTGTTTAGGCATTGGAATAAGTTGCCCAGGAAGGTGGTGGAGTCACTCTCTGGAAGTGTTCAAGAGGTGCCTGGATGTGTCACTTGAGGATGTGGTTTAGGGGTGATTATGCTGGTGCCAGAAAACATAACAGTTGGACTAGATGATCTTGAAAAACGCTTGTGTGGTCATTTTCACTTGGTTACTTCTTTCCTTTTGTCACTTTATGAGTCCTGTGGATTTGCCAGCTGCATCTATCTCTGGATTGTTGTTTCAAAGATACTCACTGAAGAATTCTTTTATAAAGTTTTATGACCATTTAAGCTTTGAAACATTTTGTATTGCACCTATGTTGGTAAGAGACTATGTTTTCAGCATAATTACTTTTAATCCATGTTTTTTGTTTAGGCAAACCAAAATAAAATTCCTGAATTGTATTTACAATAACGTGGTAAATTAATGAGTGAGGTGGCATTTTTATTACAGCACTAGTTTTATGATAATTTAGTATAATCGCTTGAAATATAATACGTTTTATAATTCTAGTTGTACCTATGCGGAGCCAGGGAATGGACCAGATTACTTCCAGGTCACTTGCAACCTAAATGATTCTCTGATTAACCAAAGTGATTTCAACACTGGGAATAGTTTTGTTTTCATATATGCATTTTGCAAATTTCTCAGGTACCAGATTCATTCATTTCCATTCCTACCAGCATAAGAATTATCAAGCTTACGTTTGTGGCATTTCAAGTATAGCAGAATGTTTACAGACAATTTTAAAGAAATTACAACTTTTCATTTAAGCTCTGTACAATGCTAATTATAATTCCTGAAGGTATGTGATTGTATGAACAGGATTTTGAAAAAGTAGGGCCAAAAAAAGGTATTTTTACAAGTTTTAAGAATGTTTTGCAATATAAGTATGGCATTAAGCAGGAACTGTAATTCTTACTTGTAAATATCTCACTAAGCTGGGTTTATCACTAGTATTTGGACTTAATTGTGCCTGGTCTTTTCCTTGTTAATACAGTTAAGAAATGAGTACTTAAAAATTAAGAATATCTTTAAGATACTAAATTAATATTTTTATTCTAGAAAGCCATTATAGTAATTCAAATTATTTTATATTCCCAAACCCAAAGTGTAATAAGGTCCATTTCTTTTTAAAATTATATGACAGCTTTAATAGACATGAATAATAGATGGAGATATGGTTTGAATATTTAAATATTGTCTTCAACTTTTATTTTAAGCTCACTGTTGGGCAGCTTCATCATATGGGATCAAAGATTTGTGTAGTGTTTTTGACCCTTCTAGTGTTGTTCTAACATATCATTTTATCGTGAATAACTGAATGTCAGTTTGACACATAATTAATTCACTTCACCTTCAAGAAATACCCTGCCTTCTTAGTCTACTTGAATAAGACAGACAAAATCTATAATATTAAAGATACAGTCTTAGCTGTCAACCATTAGGACAGTGATATACTACGACTGCTACTACTACTACTACTGACTATTACTTCCTTAATTGAGCTCTGTACATGTTAGGGTCTAAAAACTCTGAAAATTATACAAATCTAATTTTTACTTTTTTTTCTTCCCTCTTCCCTGCATGCGTTAGAATTCAGAGGACCTGTAGCTGGTTTCACAAATTAATGTTCTAAATTCAAACGTCCTGAGGAAATCTTCCTCAGAGTTGTAAGCTGAATCCTAGTGTCTCCACCTGAGGCAGAAAACTGATCAGTCTATACATGTCTTGTAATACACAGAAATCATCTGTTGGCAGTTATTGACTGGTGTGGTTTGAATCAGATTCAATGAAACAGGGAGACAGAAAAAGATAATGAGTATTATTGACACTCAGAATACCGATCTCTCTGACAAAAGCACAACTTTTTTGATGCAGTGTAAAAATGCTAATATCACAGTCCAAAGGTCCCCAGTGAGCCATAATGGGCAGAATTAACCTCCATGAGCCATTTTCTGACACTTTCTACATATTCATATTTGCCCTTGGTTCATGTTTGTAGATTATCTTTGCTATCACATAATGAAAAATGTTTTTAATAAAAAGAGAGAAGTGCTATTCTGTACAGAAATAGAGACAAAAAGAAAATTCTACAACAAATGTTTTGATTGTAGAACTTCTGAATAGTCTTTTATAATAATGGACAGTTTGTAGTAATAGAAACAAAATTGATATATGTTTGCAATACAATTTTCTAGATATATATTGGAAAATTAAGAAATATTTTATGCTATCATTTCACACTTTTTTTTTTTGTCCATGATATAAGTTTCTGTGATGTATTTTCTTTAGGAAAAAATGTTTAATTTAAATAACCCCCCCTGAATATTAGTATCAGAAAGACAAAATTGGTCTTATTGCAGTTGCCAGATTATCTCCAGATTCAAATATATTTTCATACAAAGTAATATGCAAAACACCTAAAGAATTAATATGCCAGTAAAGCTTTTATTGAAATCATTAGAATATATCTAGCGCTCTAAACCTATCTATAACCTTTTTATGGAGGCACAGTATATCCAGAGATGCAATTCAAGTACTTTTTTTATTTAGCTAATAAAAATGTCTACCAAATAGACACTGATAGTGATAAAGAGAGAATAAAATAGGTTGGAAATGACATTATAGATCCATATTTAGAATTAATAACATTAGGGTAGTCTCAAATGTCTTTATTTTTAGTATTGTTATCTAGATTTGTAATTCATAAAGAACCTTGTTTTTTTCTTTGAAAAAGTGATTAAGGGGCAGGAATATAAACAGAATAAATCTTTATTATGTCACATCTGCATTTTGAAATGTTTCTTGAATAAATTATTACATGTAAAAATTTCCTATGATAGAAAAGCAAATGTTAAACTTTGAATTGGCATCAGGCATAGTTTATTTCATTTCATTCAGTCTTACTGGCCGTTTATGTCTCTTAAGAACAGGGAAATGAGAGCTGCATAATAAGGTCTTGGACATCTTATTGGCAGGTACTAAGTTCTTCCTTTAGACACAAACTAACTCTTGGTTAAAGGAAGTAATAGTGGAAACCAAACAGAAAGAGCAGGAGTTGTGGAACCAAATGAAAAATAACATTAACAATTTTCTCTATTTCTACTCTTTATTTTTTTACTAGAATCGTTTTAGTGAGCATCAGTGCGTAAACAGTTATTCTCTCCTACCAATAAGACACACATTTTTATAATTTCTTTATTCCTTGTTCAGATTTTAGAGAGATACAAAGGCTACATATTTATCAGAACTCAGTTGTGCTTGGTAGAAATCAGGCACCTGTTCTGTTTTGTTCTTTCAGTGATAAACTTGACTTATTTTTAGCTTTAAGAGTGACCAGCTTTGAAAATAATTGATTTCATCTGCCTCCAGTTTTATTTTGTAGTTTAAGAAGGGATAGAGATTAATTGGTGCACAAATCTTTGACAAAGATTTCGTATTAATGTCTTAGCTTTTCACCTTTCTTAACCAGCATATTGGACATTGCCATTAAAGCAGTTTGTAGAAGTTTTGCAGAGCAGAACAACTGAAATGTCAACAAAAAAAAAAAAAACAAAAAAAAACCAAAAAACAACCCCAAACTACTTTGTGCTCACCCGTGGCTGTGGAACAAAAAATAAAAATCACCTTATGTGCCAGATTTCAGTTTACATGATACTCCTGCATTTCCTGAAATCTGTCACTTTTGATCACATACCTACTAGCCAAGCTATTCGAGGACTGAAGATAGCACTCCTTCCAAAATAAATTTTACAGATGTATCATTTTAGTCCAAAAGCATTGTATTGTTGACATTACAGCCATGCTACTTTTATATGCAGGAACACAAGCTGAATACTTACGTGGTTCATACGTTTCCTTTACTTATATTTCTGGAAACTAAATAATATCAACTATAAATGTTTTTTAAAGGAAATAGTTTCTAGTTGGTTGATATCTTTCTTGAAGATTCAGGTCAAATTCACACAGCTTTGCAGTTGAGGTCTCATAAATGTTGATTAAAGAGAAAAAATGTCTCCCCATCTGTTGCAGACAGATGTATGCTCTTTTAAGATGTCTGACTTTTTCAGAGAGGTGACTGATGATTTGTGTTCAGCTAGTGCTCTATTATGACATCCAGATCCTCTTCTAGAGAGCTGTTACCTGACTAGCTGTCACTCATTCTGTAACTGAGCAGTACATTACACCTTTCAAAATGTAATGTCCTATTTAATGACACATTTCTTTTACTCTTTTTTTCTGGTAAGGCAGTCTCTCCAATCTTTCAAGATCACTTTACTTTCTAAACCTGTCCACAGTGTACTCACATTCCTTCCCAGTGTAGAAACTTAAATATTAACGTACAGTTTAAAAAATGTTGAAGTCTCTATGTATTTTTAAAATCTGAAGTTAAAAGCGCTAACTCCACATAGAATTAAAAATCCCACTAAGAGTCATTAAGTTTGGCTGGGGATTTTTTGGTTGGTTGG
>VZTA01028491.1:0-52601 GCA_013398855.1 Mohoua ochrocephala
AACCAACCCCAAACCAAAAACCCCATAGATTTTATTGGTCTTCTAGCCCTGAGAGACAAACTTCATATTTCTGAAATTTTCTTGTTTGAAATGCTGAGGAGCCACTTACAGCTGTCTCATACTAATACCAGTGTTGATGTGTTCCTGCCTTTCATAAAGTGTTCTTTGAAAGTTATCCATCAATTTTGTTTCTAACAACGAGATAAAGGAACACCAAAGAATAAAACCAAGAGGAACTACAAGAAGTGTGGAAATATGGGTGAATTTCTTACCTCAGCTAGGTCAAAGAGAAACCTGAACAGGCCCTCTGCAAAACTAGAAGCAAAGAGGTGATTCAGTGTATTAAAGCTCACATCTGCTTCAGCATGTGACAGGAGCACTGGCTCACCGGCGCCAAAATGCTACGCAAGACAGCACTGTATTGAAAGACTTGAGTATAAATGTTAGCAGTGGAATTTTTTCTGTGGCTCATCTAATGTAATATTGACATTTCAACATGCTCATACAGTAAAATAAATTTGTTTTGGTAAGCCTTCTCTTAAAAATACCTCATAATCCTAATTAATTCACCGCTCTGTTCCAGGAATTGGCATATGAATGGCACAGGTGTGGCAATGGTTTACAGATATAATGCCTCCAGGGAAAAGCAAGCAGCATCGTGGAAAGCAGAAATGGTGAAGTCTGGTTTTCAGAATTACTTCCTTTGCTTCTCTTGCTGGTGTCAAATAAGCAGTGAGTTCCAACTACGGCATTTCCATGGATGGAAATTTCATAACATTCCTCTTGGCAGCGGATTTCTGGATGTGTTTTTGAGGGATCAAACTGTATGCTCTCTGTGAAGGTACTGAGAAAGCCATTCTCAGCCAACTGGCTGACTTATTTTTCTGTAAATTTTAGAAACTGAGCACATTAGGACTTGATCTGTCAAATTTAATTGTGTATAAGCAAAAATTACAGGATATGCAAACTCAGATACGATATGTATACATCAAAAGTGATCGCATAATTCTTGTGTCTTTGTGATAAAAATGAATTATGGCTTGCCAGACGTTTGAAAAATAAGGAGATTAAGAGAAAAAAAATTAAACTGCTTCATTCATCTACTTTCTGGTGTTTATGTGCATAGTTCTCTGTACTGAGCTAATAATAATATCTTCAGATTTCAAGATGTTTAAAGTTATCTAGTAGATGTGAGCATATTTAGCATGCAACATAACAAGAAATATTTTAATGATGCTATAAAACGCTAACCAATAAATTATTAAACAAAATATCTTTATGTTCTTCACTTAACACTCTGTAGCACGTTTTTTAAGTATGCAGGCTGGTAGAAGGTTAAAGTGCCTTTGAAACAAGTATATCTGCTCTTTAAAAGCAGGAGTTTGGTACTCCAAAGACATAATAATCTCAAGGAACAATTTTAAGTCTTATCCTCTGTTTTATATTTAGTAATTTGACTAGTGTCTGTAAAAATGAAAATCTTCTTATGGGTTAGTTTTCTGTTTCTTTATTTTCCAAGGCAATTATTCACCAACTCTTCAACAGTCATGCTAAAATTACCTATACAGTAAGAGAAAGGGAGAATGTCAAGGTTATATACAAACTCTGAAATATTTGGAGGACAATCCAAATTTAGCATGAAGAGAACAACATCAGGAAGAGAAAAATTTTGTCCTTGAATTTTCTCTTTGAAAACTGGATATGAAGCAGGATTAAATATTGCACTTGATATATTGCACTTTATGTTTCCTTTGAGCAGTTATATTCTCAGCACTAATAAAACCAGTGAAATGAGATTTTTTTAAAGCAGAATGTCCAAATAAGTGAGAGATGCTAATTAGTAATAACTAGATGTTCAGTTATTTTGTCCTCTTTATTCTGTGTTTCCTTCATTACTTCTTTGCCTACACTTTTTCCTAGCTTATGGATGATGCTAAATCTGGTAAATACAAAATTGTTATAGTCTCATTGAGAGATTCTTCTTAAGTTATGCCTCTATAATGAAATGATTTCACTATTCAAATGAATAACTGAACATAACCAATAATATTTTGTCTCTTCCCCGTGGATGCCTGTTAGTCAATGAATTTGGAAGATTTTGAGAACTTGAGGCACTCGTGCTAGTATAATGTATATGTGGAAGATTTTATGGTGTATGTTTAATTAGGCAGAAGTGAAGACTGGGTGAGATAACACCCTCCTGCAGGCTTTAGCATTTTCTTCCTAAGTGTATTGCCCCATTGCAGGGGAACAGAGAAGGTATTTCCCACCAATTCATTTGATTTGGGTGTGTTCTGGAGCACAGTGGCAGTTTATCACCCACCTTTCTTTGCATCTGAGATTCATGAGACAGTTAATTGGAGAGCTCCAAAAGGGAGCACTGTGAAGAGCTGGATGGTGCTGTGAAAGGGATGAGAGCAGCCTCTGCTTGCAGGATGGAGCCCAACCCTGCTGTGCCTCCGTCACGAGGACGTGAGTGTCACCAGAGTGTGGTTCTGTGGTACCAATCTGCCCTCAGCTCTGCTGGGTCTGCCTCGCGTGCACGCTTGTATCCGACCTTATTGCTCGAGGAAATGCAGGTCTGCAAACCTTGCTCAGTGCACATTTGAAATGGAGGGGCATGGATGTAGGTCTGGGCTGAGCACATACTGTCAGGATGAAGGGTTTTCCTCAGTTTGAGGTTATATTTATTTCTTAATAGTGAGCCTGCAGTTCTCAAGGAGACAGTGATATATCTGAAAAGTGATAGAGCAGGTGATATAACCTGGACTTCAGGAAAGCTTACTTTGGCCTCTTCAGGCATCTGCCTGGTAGATTATCATGGGATAAAGCCCTGGATGGAAGAGGAGCCCAAGAAAGCTGGATGACATTCAAGGATCATCTCCAAGCTCAGGAGTGATGCATCCCAATGAAGAGGAAGTCAGGCAAAATGCCCAGAGTCCTGTGTAAATGAAAAAGGAGCTCCTGGACAAACTCAAACACAGAAAGGAAGCCTACAGGGGATAGAAGCAAGGGCAAGGAGCCTGGGAGGCATGCCAAGGAATTGTCCTAGCAGCCAAGGATCAGGTTAGCAAAGCTAAAGCCTTGATAAAGCTAAATCTGGCCAGGGATATTGAGTGCAACAAGAAAGGCTTCTATAGGTATGCTGGTGAAAAAAGGAAGGCTAGGAAAAATGTAGTCCCTCACCAAAAGGAAATGTGGGACTTGGTTACCTGGCTGATGTAGTCCAAGCCTTTTTGCCTCCGTCTTCACCAGCAAATGTTCCAGTCACATTGCCTAAGTCGGAAGGTCAAGGCAGGGACTGGGAGAATGTATCGGGTCCCATCGTAGGAGAACAGGTTTAAGACCATGTGAGGAGCTAGGACGTGCACAAGCCCATGGAACCTGATGAGACACATCTGTGGATCCTGAGGGAACTCAGAGCCATGAAAATTATCAGAGGGCTGGAGCAGCTCTCCTATGAAACCAGGCTGAGAGACTTGGGGTTATTCAGACTGGAGAAGAGAAGGTTCCAGGGAGGCCTTCCAGCAGCCTTCCAGCACCTAATGGTACTGCAAGAGAGATGGAGAAGGACGTTATACAGGGACATGCAGTGACAGGATATGGGATAACGGCTTTAAACTAAAAGAAGGTAGGTTTAGACTAGATACAAGGAAGAAATTATTCACTGTGAGGATGGTGAGGCACTGGAACAGGTTGCTCAGAGACATTGTGGGTGCCACACCCCTGAAAGCGTTCAAGGCCCAGTTGGATTGGACTTTGAACAACCAACCCAAAAGATGCTGTGATACTGTGAAAACCTATGAATGACAGACTTAAAAAATACATGATAAAAATTAATATTGGTCAAAGAAAAAGTCAAATTATTCTTTCAATGATAGGAGTAATCTTTTTCTTTTCCCTGCACGGTTTTCAGGTAGCTAAGTATTTAGAGTCTGTTTCTGATAAATTAACAGCTTAGGTAATTTTCCCAGTGGGGGGAAAAAAAAAGACGATAGAACACACTTCTCTAAAACATCTGTTTTGGCAGATTTTGACATTCATAATATTTTGTGACAATTTGAGAACCACTGTACTGGCCAAAAACCCTACAGATCTTAGGGTAGCAAATTATTATCTTGCAGAGGCCTGGTCTGGCCACAAGAGAGCATTGTAAATCCAAAGAAGGCCAGCTTCAGCAAAGTTCATGGGACCCAAATGTGATGCTTTTCCCCCACTGCTGTCAGAAAGCTCAAGAAATTATGACTATGTTTATTGATGTTAGCACCAGACAGATAATTAATTATTTAGGGTTTTTTCCTGAGAAGTGAAAAGGTCACCTTCATTACACATAACTTTGAAAAATACTGTGCATGGTACTGCAGATCATGAAACATTAAAATGCGAGCAGTGATTGAGAATTTCAGAGCTCATATATTTGCTTTACGTGTCCTTCCAGGTTTGAAATGCTTGAATTTCTACATTACTGAATGGTTTGTTTTAAGAAAAATGTGATTAACAAACCCTACATTGAAAATGCAGCGGCTGAGTTCTTTTCTATTGTGTAAGGAAGATGAGAATTGCTGAAAAGAAAGACTGAGAGAGATTGCAGGGTGTTATTTTCCAGCTTCAAGAAAGAGTAGAACCCCAGTAAACAAAGGGTCAAGACCAGAAAAGCAGGAAAAATTAAAATGAGGAAGAAAAAATGAGAAATTAAGCTCTGGGCAAGATATATTAGAAGGGTAGGCTAGAAAGCAACATGAGAAACCTGATTTCCAGCTGTACATCCTGACAGCCTCTGGGCATGCACATGACTGCTCACTGCACATGTCTTTCTCTCCAAGCTTCTCCAGCAAGAAATGACCATATTCCACACCTGTGCATGGGATTCTGCTTGGGTCTGATCTCAGAAGCTCCCAAAAAGCCTTGACCAAACTGTCTGAGCAGTGAAGCATTGCTGAACCTTACCAGTTGAACGATGAGGCACTCCCTGATGGTGCCAGGAGACCTTGCATGGTAGAGGAGGGAACAATCCGAAACATTGGATGCCCAGTCAAGGTGGGAAACACAGGATAAGCAATTCTGTATAGCCTTGGTAAACCATTTACCTGAATTCTATCCTGGTAGTGGAACCATTTTGAATTCTAGCCCTGGTGGAACGGTACCATTGCATTTTGGGAGGAAAGCATAATAGTTACTGACTTGGGTTACGGCCAGGATGGAAACTTACTGATGACCAAAGGCAATCATCTTGTGACCTTATAAACAGCAGTCCTAAGAGAGGCTCTTTGAGCTCTCCTGGACTGCAGCAGGCTGTGCCAGCACCTCTTCTGAGTAGGATGCCTCTCAGAGCTCACAAACTCTCTCAAGCTTGCAACACTTGAAGAACCATCGCTGAAAACGAGGCCTAAATTTATGCCCATCCCCCCACATATCTCCACACTCCTCAAGGTGCAATCCTTACCTGTTGGGAAAAACAAAGGCATTTGATGTGACTGAACCCAAGGGTAATTTTTTATAGGTACCTTTACACACATAGAAATAGGTGTATGCATCATTTTACCTTTGTGTGTGTGAATTGGTTATGGTATGAATGTTACTATCTCAGATCTATAGTTAAGATATTGCTATAATTATAGTAAACCCCATTTAATCACTTTGTAAATGTCAAAATACTCAATGATTAAGTACTGCCAACCCCTTTTTCACCCTTATCCACATCCATATCCTTTGCACCCTTACTTTATTTTGCATTCCTGGCTTCCATGTAAATCATTCCAAATTTGATCTTCCTTTGTATGCTTTAACCTCTGTAGTAGGCAATAGAGAAAACCTTGCCATCAAACTCTGCAAAGGTGCCTTTTCACAAATTCATATTAAACCTGATTTTGCCAAGGTCTTTCACGGTGTTTCTTTAAGTGACCAACCCACTCATTCAGAGCAGATGCCAGGTCATCTCTAACAGCTCTCTGTGGTTTAGCCTTGGGAAGTCCCATACCCTTCACACACTCTTGATAATTCTGCACAATGACGCTGCCCAGAGACACTCGCCTTGTTTGCTCTGCTTCCATGGGTGTCAGTTCCAGATCTGAAGTTATTTCTTGTTTAAGACTGAAAAAAGAGCAACACCCTTTCTCCACGTTGCCTTGCAATCCCCTTCTCTAATCCTGTGGCTCTGCACTGCCATGGAGAACTGTGACCACCACAGAACGGGGCTGTTCTCTGGGACACACCGTGTCCTGCCTGGCCTTGCTGCTGAGATGCAGACATGCAACTGGGAAAATGGAAGAGTAGTACAGTGGGACAAGCACCTCTGATCAGGATTTGTGCCAGAGATGCATCAACCTTTTCGGCAGGGATAAGGTGGCATAACAAATGGGTTGAAACAATAATGGAAATTCTTTTAAAATATGAAATAAAATATAAAATTTTAAAATTTTAAAAATATAAAATTGTATGTATTATGTCTGCCAGGTTAATCAAGTCTACTTAGAAGGGTTAACAGAGAGAAAATTCAATAAATACCTGCCAAACATGCCGGCTGCAGGGTCTTCCAGTGGTGATTCTTGCAAAATACAAGTATACAATCAGCTTGAGAGTTTTATCCAGATATCCAGAGTACAAACCTCCTAAACTCACTAAAAATAAACAGTGAAACAGTGTGAATAAAGGGATGGTTCTGTGACATCAAAAAATGATGTCACTTCTGTAGAGATCATATTTTAGCCATCAGAGAGAGTAGATTAAAATAACCTGTAATTTACTTCATACTTTATATCCCTTCTCTGCTGCCTGGCTTTAGCCCTATGGAAATACCTTGACAAGGAGAAATAGAAGGCATAAGACTGTAGAATTGGAGGTGAAACTGAGAGAAACAACTATAATTATGTGAAAAAGACAAGGTTATGCATTAAATTTCTTGATAGTCTTTGTACCTGAACTTATAAGGAACATGAAATGAAACTAGAAATGAAATTAAACTTGCCTTTCAGGGTTGTTTACAGTGAAACTTAGTGGGGTGTACTGGGTGATAAAAAGTGAATTTCTGCTAATAAAGCTGCAACATTCCTGCTCAGGTGAGTGTCTGCTCCACTCTGAATGCAAAGATACATTTTTATGACCATAATTTGACAAGATTTGGTGGTGTGATCCTGGTGCCTCAAATATATCTCTTCTTTTAGATGCTCTCAAAATCTTGCTTGATAACCTGTCTGGTTAGAAGCTGGGCAAAATCCAGACAGATATTCCACTTTCTTTGCTCTTGTTCTTAATATATCCACAGGTAAACTCTTTATCAAAGAGTTTATGTTTGGTTTGGTGTTTTCTTCCCCTGTGAATTTTTTCAAATATTGCTTGCTAACTGTCTTGTGAGGGAGAAGTAAAAATTTGGTAGCTCTCAAGCCAAAGCAAAAAAAGAAAGCGGGGGAAAGAAGAGACCTTGAGGAGAATCTTTAGGACAGCTGTGAACCTTTGGCTGTGTTTTTCTCTTACTGATGCTGAGTTGCTAGCAAGCTAAGCCCTAGGGGCAGGGTGTGAGGCCACTCCCTATGCTCTGTGGAGGACAGGGTGGGGACTTGCTGTTCAAATGTGAGGTTTGGCTGGAACAGTGAGAACCTGGCTGGGGTCACTGGCACTGGTGCTTTGATGGTGGAAGCCTTAGGACAATCTCATTCTGGAAGACCAGGCCAAGGGATGTGGCAGTGGCTCAGCCCTCTGGAGGGCTGCAGCACCCCCGTGGTCATCGGACCACTGCCCTGAACTGGTGGCGAAGGTCTGGGGAGGAGAGCTGCCAGCCATCTGCTGAGGACACCTCTGTGTGATTCTCCCTCGTGTTTGGATTCCCTGTTTATTATGTATGTTCTCCGTTCAATATGTATGTCCCCTGTTAAATATTCATTATGTTCTCGAAAGTTCTGTTCACTTCGACACCCCATTGGTTCCTCCCTACCCAGTCCCTCCTTCCCCAGTCCCGATTTGTTCCCCGGTTGTCCCTCAAGTTTCTCTCTGCCCATTTGCCCTTCCCTGATTGGTTGTGCTGTTCCCCTTATAAACCCAGACCTTCAGATTTCTCAGTGTCTTCGTCCCTGGACTTTCTACAATGAACTGTCCTGCTGGAACCTACACGAGGACCCTTCCCTTCTCCTTTACCTCTGGCACCTCCCCAACTTACACTCTGAGAGTGCCCTTCCCCTCTGGGAAGGACTGCCCCTGCAAACTCCACACTGCCTGTACCTGTGCTGATCGTCCTGCCAGGGATGCTCCAGGTCAGCTCGCAGATTCCCTTGAGAAGGGCAGCTCTGGGGGAACTAGCGAGGAAGGGATATGTCAAAATCCAGTTTTGTTGCAAGAAACACCAAACGCCTCCCTACTTCCCAAGGAACTGGCTCCCTGACTATAACTGTGGGGGAGTGAAACTGTCAGGTACTCATAACCACAACATTTTCTTGGATGAAAACAGGGAGCACATTTGGCTTCTTGCAGTTAATCCAGTATGGAAGCTCAGGATTAGACTTCCAGCATTTTGCCATTAGATTCCAAATCTCAAGCAGTGATTCAGCTCCCAGAACACCACACTAATTTGATACTAATCTGTGAAAGGTCAGTGCTAGCATAACAATATCCCCAAATAGCAGAACAAGAATATTCAGTGGCATTTTACATGTGTTTGCTGATGTTAAGCTAGCATTTTGTGACACTACAGATCTTATGCGCTAGTGAATGTTAAAACTAAGCCTTTTTTCCCCCTTAATTCTACCTCCTGATGCAAGTGCAAACACGGGCTAAGACAAATACACACTGATAACACTGAGAGGGCTATAGATGCGCTGGGAGTGTAATGTTAGTCTAGATTTGGTCTTTGACGAGATGCTATCTGATGAGGCAAAACAGAAGCTCTGGGTCTTGATAACTGAGCCAGGAGGGTCTGTCACAGATGAAAGTCTATGAAAGTTGGGATGTCCCCAGAGCCTTAAGAATCTGGAGAAACTACTCAAAGTAGAACTGACAGGGATGTTGATTTCACTGAGGCATTGATTTTGCCACAGGCCTAAGAAGTTCCAGTTTTATGAGAAATGTCAAAAAATGTTGGGTTTAGCCTCATCCAGGCCTAGCCCTTCTGCATTTTCATCTTCAACTTTTCACTAGGTGTTCATGTGCTCCCTGACTATCGCATCTTCCAACAGACAGCCAGAAGAAATTGTGAGCAGGACTGAAAACAAATGCTGTTCCGAAGTCCATTACATGCCCAGCATGAAATACTTTACATGTAACTTATTTTCATAATGTTTGGACCATTATTTGAATTAAAGAGTAAAGCCTTTCTTGTATTCATGTTGAGAAAGTGACAGTCATTAAAATGAACAAGTGCCTCTTACCTATGAAGTAAGCCTTGGAGCAAGTCTCTCTCTGATCCAAGCATCCAAATGAAGGAGGAGATGAGAAGGGGAATGGTAATGAGAAACTGGATGGAATTTAAAAAGCAATTGCCTTTGGCATGTTTTTATTAATTTTTGGTTGATATGCGAGAAAGGGTCGGTGTGTTTAGCGAAGTTTTAGTGCTTCACAAAATTATGATGAAAATAGAAGTAACAGTAAACAAGTGTTGAAGTAAAAATCGCTCAGGAAATATTCATATGAGGAGTGAAAAATCAGGCAATAAAAAATTTTCAAAACCAGCTGCATTATGTACTTATTCCAATCAAACTAACATCCAAGTGTCACAAAGCAGCACTTTGAGCTGGTGTGTGAGAAAAATGTTTTCTGGCTGTTCATTAAAACCGTGAAGAGAGAGGAAAAGCCAGTCACTTTGGTTGTTGTTCCTTTCCTAATTTTGTGCCATTGTGAGGAAAATGCAGCCTTACCCTCATCAAGTCTCCTTGCCCCAGGCTGTGATCATGTTTGCTTGAGACTTTCTTCCAAAAAACTTTTTTCCAAGAGTTAAACCAAAAGACAACATTTTGATATTGCAGATTGGGGCGGGGGGGGGGGCCGGACGCGGAAGCTTTTTTTTTAAGGTAAACTCTTTTTTTAAAAAAAGTAAATTTAGTGTGTCGGAGCCTTCTTTCACTTTTGCCTCTGTTATGCTCACAGGATCCAGGTCTCTGAAGCAGCTTCTGTTCTTGCATGGAAGGAAACACATTAATTCTGGCTGCGCTGGGGACCTCCTTGGAGACATCCTTTGATAGTTTGCTTTTGTTCTACCTGTTGCAATACCAAAGACTGGAGCTTCAGTTCTTTCAGTTTCTAAAACTCTCAGTGAGAATTTGATCAGCAGCAACCTGGTAGACTGAGCACAAATGTACCTGTGCTTCTCGCTGCAGACGGCCTTCCCATAGCTTCATTTTCGTGTTCAGATAACCATTTCCTTTGAACCAGAACTCCCTTTTCTGTCCTGTTTGTGTGACTCAAACGTCTTTTGCAAGTGCTTGGAAACTCTTGTAAAGGAGTCACTCATTTAAATTCCGGCAAAATTATTTTGGAAATACAAGACATCAGCTTGGTCTGTGTAGTTATGCACACTAACAGTGCCACTGCCTTTGTAGTTCAGGTTGGTCGTGTTACACATTCTGCGCTGTGTTAGCAGGCAGACCTACACTGAGGGAGATATGAATGATATGAAAAAAACAGAAAAAAACCCCATGTGCTCAATAAGCCCACAGTTCTCCTGGCAGGATAAGTCACTTCTTCCAGGAATGTGGGATTTCATTAGATCCATAAACACTTTTACATCCTCTTGTGCTTAACTGCGTTTTGGATTTGTAACCTACATAAACCGCACCTGTTGCAGAGATGAGATGGACTTGACTTGCAGCAAAGAACTTCTCTCACAGTACAGATAAAAAGGAATACACAAACTTGTAATTTAAATAGGCATTGACACTGGATATTATGAATAGATTTGGTTTTGAAGATTCTTACAAAGGCAACTTTTTACTAAAGAAAGGACCTCACAAAAAACCCAAAAAACATTGGGGACTTCAAAATGAAGAAAAATCTTTTCAATTAGAAAATAACGAGTGGCATAAAGAAATAGTGCGTTACATATGATTTTCGTCATGGAAACAGTCAGGTGATAATTTCCTTGCCCTCAGTTTTTTTCCTGCTCATTTGGGTGTCTGAAGCTCTGTCTCCCTGTGTGAACTTTTATGCAATTAGTAATTAAGGCTGAATCTACTACATACATTAGACTCCAGCTGAGCATCTGTGTAACGCGAGAGTTCAGTATAGACATTTTTGGCCGGTTGGATGCTTTGTGCAATTCCATAATTGCACACCAAAAATTCATTAACCTGTTCTCATGTTTAATTTAACTTCATTTAATTTTAATGTTGTAGGAAGAATTACTTGATATTAATATGTTGAAAGCACTAAAGATTTCCTTACCAAATTATTATCAGATTTTTTTTTAATAACTTCTGATTCCTCAGGACAGGTGCTATTACATTTCCATACCACAAAAGTGTTGAATGCTCTCAAGAAATAGTCAATTAGATGTAAGTTAATAATTAAGATAAAATTATGATTTGTTTTCTCTGAGATTACCAGGAACATTTGGCATGGTTTATGTTAATGAGAGGGTTAAAGGTTCAAGACCTTTCAGTCAAATGAACCCATATGGAACTATAGAATCATTTAGGTTTTGAAAGACTCTTCAGATCAAGTCCGACTGTTTACCTAACACCTCCAAGTCTGCCACTAAACCAAGCCCCAGGTCCACATGTCTTCTAAATACCTTCAGGGCTGGTGACTCAATCACTTGCCCGGACAATCTGTTCCAATGCTTGACAACGTGTTTGGTGAAGAAATTTTTCCTAATATCCAGACTGAACCTCCCCAGGCACAACTTGAGATTGTTTCCTCTTGTCCTGTCACTTGTTCCTTGTGCAGAGACTGACACCCGCTTGGCCACAGCCTCCTTTCAGGCAGTTGTAGAGAGTGATAAGGTCTCCCCTCTGAGCCTCCTTTTCTCCAGGCTAAACAAACCCAGCTCTCTCAGCTGTCCCTCATAAGCCCTGTTTTCTATGTTTTATATTCATAAAAAAATAGCTGATTGTCAAATAAATCTGTTCATACTGTATGTGAGATAAACGTGGAGTCATAGGACATCAAGTGTATTATTTTAAGTGAAGGCAGAACAAAATCAATGAACAGCTTAAAGTATGCTGAATTTTGTTGTGATTAAAAATGTCTTTTAAAATATCACTAAGCAAGATGCTCTTTGCTCTTCTAAAAGCAGATTTTGAATCTATAATAATGATAGATATGAATAAAGATTGAATGCTAAGGTCTGCTAAGGTTTAAGGTGAGAAAGGACAGACTTCAAATTTTTGATTCGTTTCATCTTGGGACAAGTCCAGGAAAATTTGGATGCTAATTTCATAGAAATTTTACTGTAATGCACTGCTGTTCCTAATTATTTCTTTGACATTCTCCCATCTTGGCTTCTCAAATTTCTGTCTTCTATTAGTCTTGACCTTTACTACACCTTAATAATTTGCTGCATCTAAAATTTTTACTATATTTATCCTGTGAGTCAGCACAGGCAAGCAGCCTGGGACAGGGACAGGGACAGGGACAGGGACAGGGACAACCACAAACCCACGGCTAAAGCACGAGGAGTAATTTTATTTCCTTTCCCTCACTCCTGGGGTATGCCTGAAGCAAAACCAAGGCAGAGGCACACAGGTGGAGACGCACACGCTGTCGAACCCAGTCCGTGCCAGAGGATTACCAGCCTGCTGTTCACACTTGTTTATCAAGGGTTATTTCCAACTACAAAATCACTTGAGCATATTTACAGTCCTCCTTGCCAGTCACCCCTAATGCTAAACCCCACCTTATCACCCTGTAACCGGGATATTTAGATCTGAAGGGACCTCTGGAGGTCACCTAGTTCAGCATCCTGCTCAAAGCAGGTCCATCTCAATTAGGTTACCAAGTATTTGTGCAGTTATTTTAATTATGTCTAAAGATATTTAGATTCCCTACCACCTCTCATAGTAAAATAAATACATAATCTAATAGGGTAGCAATACCATTTTTTTAAATTTAATTTTTTTTTTATTTTGTAGTTCTCTACGTTTCATCCCACAGACTTAATAAATAGCAGGAAATTTCATGTTTGCTCATAGAGCAACTCTTCTGGCTTAGCTTTAGCCAAAGAAATTGCATTCACAAAGTGTAAGTGCAGTTCGTCCTGTGAACCAAGTGGAGACAATCCCTTCAGAAGACCTCTTCTGAGCTCAACTAAAATCCTTATGTTGCCACACAAGGTTTTGTTTTAGGAAGACAATCCTGTCACGACCACCTGGTGATTCATTTAAGTCTCTTCATCTTTGTTGACTGCTTTAATGAAAGCACATCTGATTTTCTGTGCTATAACCTGGTAACAGTGATGACTCCTCCAAATTTGGGGTCATTTCTAGCAAACATGCATAGATCTTGGAGCTCCTCACAAAACTATAGGAAATTTGACATCTGCTAGATTAAAGAGAGGAGACAGATTTCCTGCTTCATAATGTTATCTGTTGGAAAGAGATATCCCTGTCTGATTGTCTCTGAAACAGGAAGAAAATTCTGGGATAGGGTAAGATGACAGGTGAATATAGGCTTACATCAAACACATAAATGTTTTGAATTTAGGCACAAATTAGAGTTGGTTGTTTTTTGTTTTTGTTTGTTTGTTTGTTTGTTTGTTTGGTTTTTTTTTAATTCAACAAAAGAAATTTTGTTGAACAGTGGAATTTTGATTATATATTCTTATCCCCAAAAATATCAGTGAGAGAGGCAGCTTTTGCTTTAGTAATGTGAACTGTGCTAGGGGTCTGAAGAGTCAAGACAGAGTTTTTCAGGAAATCAAGCATTTCTCTACTTCACTTTGATTCTGAAGAAAGTCCTTATCATGTAATCCTTCAAAAAAGTGAGATCCTGTGAGTCCTAATAGAAATTTAGCATTTTGGCTGTTAATTGAGACTTGCAAATTAGAGCCGGTGAACAAATTATGCTCTTGGTTATGCTGTATAGCCAAGCAGCCACTGAGGACTGTTATATTTCTCACAGCTGGAGAACACAGTAGTTTTCAATCTAAACTCAATTTAAGGGAAAATAGCAAAACTGAGAACGAACCTGAAACTTTTATGACAACATAACATGAATTTTCTGTAACGTAGTATAAAATTCTCCTTCAAAAATGGCCTTTGCCCCTGCAGAAATGGATTTTTGAAGATTTATAGGTATGGTACCAAAGCAATCTTTACAAATATGTAGCTACATATACTCTGGTTACACTGTGGTAATTTAAACCTCACAGGCATGTTTGTACACTGTTCTTTTTTTCTGCAGTCTTGTAAGAAGGTTCAAAAAGTTTTGGTGGCTTGGCAGTGTGTTACTTGGATGCTGAGTTCCCTTTCTTCCCAGTTAAGTACACAGCCTCAGGTCTGGCTAAGAGGTAAATCTTAATAGATAAAACTGTAATACCCTGAAAATAATACAACTCCTCCTCAACTCTGTCCTGTTTCGTTGTGATTTTTTTTTTCTGAGTCTTTATTCCAGGTCAAACAGGCCCCAGGTCCTGTGGTAATCAGCAAACAAAATACAGTGAAAACAATGGGAGCTGGGTCAGGTCCGTTATCCTTTCTCACCTGAAGCTCTACATTGTGTTTATCTGCTGAGGAAAATGCTGCTGATGGCTCTTCCTACCACGTGGGACTGCTTGTGGCAGCTCACCAGAACTGGCAAGAGTGAGATGGACAGAAACAAGGACAGCAGGATGGGTGTACATGAGCAGGAATGGGAAGGAACTTTGGAACACCAAATTTCCCCCATTATCCAGTGCTGTCTGAGGCACTGTTCGATATCTGCGTGAGTTGCTTTTCTCAAGCACTCCAAGCAGTCTACAGGACCCTCCACAGAGGGATGCTTTGTGATACCTGTCATATAAATGCATGTATCTATCACAAAAAATACAGCAGAAGACAAGAAACATACAAAATGCGAATGAGAAAAAAATGTAATTCATTAAAATAACAGTGGTGCAATAGGACTGCTATTAGTTTCACTTTTTAAAAAATGAAGTAAATTTTACAAAGGTATAGGATGGTCTTACTTGACCCTATTTTTCTGCTGACTTCAGTGCAGTACCCTGGGGGATAAATCCAGCTGAAATCCTCAAGCAACAAGCAACCGCTCTTCATTAAAAATGAAACATCCCACTTAATAGAAGGCATCAATTACCCTATGCTTTGTGTCAGAGGTGAATCTGGGGTGACATGATGGAACCAACAGAGTAGCACTGGGGTTAAACTGTTTGGAAATTACGTTTTGCCGAATCAGATTCTGCCCAGGATTTCTCGCTATTAACACGTTTTTATGATCCTTCAGTTGAAATTAAGCTGGCACAGAAACTGAGTGGGCTCTATCATGTCCTTCAGTCTCTATGTAAACAGAGCACAGCATTTTCTCATTTTTCTCATCTGTCATGTTTATTTGACTGAAGAAATTACAATTTCCTTTCTATTTTCATTTCAGCAAGGCTGGTTTTGTGTGTTTGTATGACATTTTGTCACATAAGAGTAACACTTTGCACATCTTTAGAGCCACTAGTATTGACTGATCTGGAGATCTGATGCAAAACAGTGCCATCCCAACGACACACCTTATTTCAGGACAGTTCTTAAGGATGTAGACTTACCAGGTGAGACTTCTTGATGTCAAAGGCTATGACTCAATAGAAAAGCACAGAGTTATTTTTGCCTTTACTGGCATCTAATGGTTAACATGAATAATAATGCAGGACTTGAAATTAATTCTACATTTCATCAAAATTAAAGTATTATTCAAAGGCCCCAAATGGTTCCCCTCAAGAGGCAGTGGTCAATAAATCTGACAATAAATCTGATGTGCAGGAAAGGATGTGCAGGGGAACAGTTTGTTCTTATGAGGGAAGATTTTCATACACTAAATGACTTAATTCAGTTGTATGTTTAGGATTGTATTATAGAAGAAACGAGAACAGGACATACAGGGTTCCTTAAATTCCTCTAACCTTACCCTCAGTGACACATTCTCTCTCTCAGTTTGAAATGATACTTTTTTTTAAGCTTCATCTCTGGTCCCATGATCATCCATCCTAAATTAGTTCTATTTTCTCATCTGGGAGACTGTGGAAGAACTAGGCGTGTTTCAGGAGTATGGATACATAGCATGTGAGGTTAAAATCTGTGAGCACTTCCTGAGAATGTCTTTTGTGCAGGGCAGCCCCAAATATGCCTTGAACCACCCACGAAAGGAAGCTCAAGTCTCGCTTTTCCCAAAGCAGCTGTTTTAGCACTTGTTCATTCTCTTTATTTTGTGTTTGTCCAGTTCCCTTTAGCAACGGAAGAGACTTTTACCTAAGACAACCCAAAAAGCAATCAGAAAAAAACAGTAGACGGTTCCCTAAAAGCCTGGTGCTAAATGTGGCTGAGCATCTTGCTGTTTAAGATGCTATGACATAACAGACACACAGGACCGTGCAGGTTCAGTGCCAAAAGAGAGAAGGTGATCCACAGGAAAACCCCTGACAAGAGAAAGCAGTTATTTCTTCAGCATGGCAAGGCTTGACCACCATGACACCTTGGCATCACTCACTGCCCTAAGCTTTCTGGGCATGGGGCCGGGTGTGGTTTGGTGATGAAGTTTTTATGCCCTATATCCATCATACCCATTTGTGTCAGAGTTGTTTAATAATGGTGTTATAAACTTCTGTACTTTTCTCACCTAGGAGGATTTGATTAGGTTTCCTAGATGATAATGAGTACAATAAATATGTGCCCGTGCCATGGCTGTGTGTATTCAAAAGCAGTAAATTGCTCATCATTATTCTATTGCAGGAATGAAATTAAAAGACTCTGCCATTAGCCAAATGATGATGGCTATAACTTTTTAATCAAAACATATAATTTTATGGCTTATAAGTTAACTAATGGTTGTGGAGCCTGACACGTGTTTGATACATGATCATAACACAGGTCTCAGGGAGGATCCTGGTTGATATGAAAAAATAAAAGCAGTTCAAAAAGATGGCCAGTGCCTTGTTTGGCACCAGTAGTAGTCACCTTTTGCTATTTCTAGAGGCAAACATGAAGACTGATAGATCTAGATTTGTACTGTGATGGTGACTCTCGTTAATATAACCTCTTCTGTCTGCAGCCTTCTTTGTAACAAAGTGGGAGTGAGACCTTCAGCTGCCAGTGTTCCAAGAATGGACAGCCCACCTCTGATATGTCTTGGCTGCACAGCCTCGACTCAGGCTGCTGAGAAAGCTGCTAAGTTGAGACAAAGTTGTCACAATGTCTTTCTAGTCCTTAAGAATTTTTGAGACCCAGCCCAACAATTTGATGAGAAGAATATTGGCCCAACAGGGTATAAAATCTTAAAGGGAAGAAGGTGATGAGGATTCATCCAGCTGTCAGTGCTATAGGTATGGCAGTATTGATGGAACTGGTGTATGACAGCAGCTCAGCAGCAGTCAGGAGCTCTCTTCCAGCTCCCTGACTCTCTTCCCCCACTCAGTGATCCTCTCCTCACCAGCAAAGTATCTTTGAGTACCCTATTGGGGTGGAGAACATGCTAATGACTAGCCTAGCAGCCTTTGAAATTCTGGCCACCTTCTGTGTGAGTTGACCAATAAATCACTGCTATATACTTTTAAGTATACTGTTTACAGATCACCTTTGCACAGCCCAAGATACCTAAACAGAATGGCCCCCAAACATTTAAAAATATATAGATTTGTACACTCTTTTTCAGGAACAAAACACACTCATTTGTCTAGAAGAAAACCTAAGAATACATACTCTTTTGGGGGCAATTTGATAAACCATGTATTTTTCTAGAGGTACAGAACTGAGTCAGTCAAAGAGAACAGCTTGTAAACAGAGGGAAGTTTGCTAGCTTTTGCTGAATGCACCATGTCAGCATATCTATGGAACTAGAGTCTAGGGTTATCAGCACATCTTAGAATCACAGAATATCCTGAGCTGGGAGGCACCCACAAGGATCATCGAAGTCCAGCTCCTGGCCATGTGCAGGACAGCCCCAAGAATTCTCATTGGCTTGAGAATCTTGTCCAAAATCTTAAACTCTGTCAAGTCTTGTGACATGACCACTTCCCTGGGAAACCCCCTTCCAGTGTCCAACCATGCTCTGGGGGAAGAACTTTTTCCAAATATCCAACCTAAACCTCCCCTGATCCAGCTTCAGACCATTCACTTGAGTCCTGTCACTGGTCACAAGAGAGAAGAGATCAGTGTCTGTCCCTCCTCTTCCTCTCAGGAGGAAGCTGTAGTCTGCAATGAGGTTTCCCCTCAGTCTCCTCTTCTCCAGGCTGAAGTGGCCAAGTGACCTCAGCCAATCCTTGTATGGCTTCCCCTCAAGGCCCTTCACCACCTTGGTAGCCCAGCTTTGGATGCTTTCTAACAGCTTTAGATCTTTCTTATATTGTGGTGACCAAAACTTGGGTAAGCAAAAGAGCTTGAAAATCCATTTGCTAGCTTCAAGGTCCAGATATTATTAAATAAGTGAGACCAGACAATTTTCATCTCCTTCACTTGAAAATCAGAGAGAACACAAAGCTGAGAAAGTGGAAGATTGCCCTTAGTTTTCAGAAGTGGAAGTGGGAGTTAATAGGTTGATCTACACCTTTAAATCCATCTTTTGTTTGTTTCTCCCCAAGCTTGGATTATATTTTCTGATTTGGAATGATTTTTAACTCGTTTGCAAGTTGAGTAGTGGTGCAAAAAAGGATGAATTGCCTATAATACAGGATCAATACAGATACTGAATTGAAACAATGGAAAAGATTTTACACTTTGGCAAATGTCAGATGAGTTCAAAGAGAGCTTGACCGTAAATACCCAGGACAGGATTTTACCTTGTTTATAGGGGTGTGTGTGTAGCATAAGCAGTTTAACTGTTCAATGTGATGAGTAGAGAAATGGTTTCTGCTTTCTTCTACTATCTTTGTTCTTTCTTTCCAGAACTTAAAAATTTTGATATGTATTTTCAAGCAACTGTACTGTTGCTGAGGTGTACGGTCTCTTCTTGTACTTAAACCTATTATTAAAATAGTGTTGTGGCAGTGCTCTCTAATGAGATTTCTGCTTGCCTCTCTGGTGGCTTCTTGCTGGAGAGTGAGAGCTCTGGGGCACTTATGCTCCGGGGGACAGCGAGTGGCTGCCGGGCTGACTGGAATACCAGATTTTACCCTGGGGGTAAATTCTCACATTCTGTAGCGTTTTCATTCTAAATAATAAAACTTTAAGTTTCTCTCAGGAGATAAATTTGCCGGAGAATTTTGATTTGGAGAGACCAAAATCATCATGGTAAAATGCTTTCCTGTCCCAAGTTATGTCCAAATACTTAATCTTGGTAATGCCTGCTGTAGCAACACTAGCTCCAAATTTCCCTCTATGGCATAGAATTTAAGATTCTAGATGGAACTGCAGAGAGGAATCAATACTAAACACTGTGCTTTGAGTTTGAATAAGTCTAATAATTTCCTACCAGAAACATACTCAAAATGAACACTTTGTTTTTTAACCAAACAGCATTTTTCAATAGACTGTGCTATAAAAATAAACATTTAAACAGTTGTGTTTGCTGTTTCTTAATTTCAGCCTCATATTGCTCAGGTCAGCACAATAAAAAGCTCTACTATTTCGGCATGTAGGGGTCAGTACTAGATGCTGTCTCTGCTTGATATTGAGCTTTCTTTTTTTTTTAAATAAGAAATGAAACCCTTCATATAATCACAACTCAGTGTCCTTAAAACACTAGAGTGATTAGAAATGTCATGTAAGTGATGCACTGAAACAGGATAAAGTTCACTGTAGGTCACACCTGCCATCAAGCTTAATATCTGCATCATGATGCTTTTCTGCTCCCAAGGCTCACTTCTGTTGTAACTTTTTTTTATGTTGAGGCTGGTTCATCATAAAAAGAACAGCTGCTCTTTGTCACCCTTAATCTTTCCAAGGTGATTTAGATTGTTGAGGGGTTTTTTTTAAAAAAACAACATATAAGAGATAACTGTCCTGTGTACCCAGATATTTCTGAGATATTTCTGTCCCTTCTGCTCCTTTATGGATATTCTCCAAGCAACCCTGGTGAGTAATCTCTGCCCTTTCAGAACTGAGCAGGTAAATCAGCCAATTACCAAAGCTCTGATTGTATTTATAACATAGGTTGTAACTGCAGGAAAATTAAATAAAAACAAAGAAGCACAAAAAAGCATAGGCATAAATTTTATCAGCCTGAAGATAAGGGAGATGGTGATGAACATTTCATTAATGCTAATAGGACTGCAAATGCATTGCCATGTTGTGTTGAAAGTCTATGCTTTGGAGGCTAATAACCTTAATTTCAAAATTGATAAGCACACTACAAGACTCAGATTGAAACAACAAAAAAACGATTTAATTTCTTAAATTTTCTTATCCCAATTATTTTGAGCTTGTTAAAAATTCGGACAGAAATTGAAAGGGAAAAACATTTTGGAGAACCAAAATGATTAGATGAGAGGCAAATGTAGCTCAGTTTTTCCTTAATGAGAAGGGAATGTAGTTCAGTCTTTTTCTTACATGTTGAAATGCAAGAAATCTTAACATTACTGGCATTATGCAAATAATATCAAATGCAAACTCGTGGTGAATTTCAGCTGCAATTTCTCACGTGAAAAGACCATAAAATCAGAATCAGCAGTACAATACAAAGGGCACAGATTATTATTATTTTCAAATTATACTAAGCAATACAAATGACCTTACATTGAACGATGATGGCAGTGAACAACACCCCTGGGCCAGCATTTCGTGCCTCTGCTGGTGATGGCCCTGCCACTCCAGAGGCAGGACAGGATGCTCCCTCTGCCTGAGAGAGAGATGTCAGTGTTTGGTAAAATTCTGTGTGGGGCACAGTGAGGACAAGACAGGAAAGACTGTGGCAGGTATAGAAGCCTTTATGTGGCATTAAATTCTTTAAATAAGCATGAGCTGGTACTGAAGAGAGCAGTAACTTACCTTTTATAAGACCCACAGCCTCAGATTCTCCACATGGGTCTAATAAGGGATCAAAGCCTTTTTCTGTCAAGTTTATATACAAAGTAGATAATATGAAATGTTAATGAAATGTATTGATTTCCTATTTTAAACCAGTAAATCAATTACAAAACTTTATTAATAAGTTTATTACTCAAGAGCACTTACATTAATAAAAATAGTCAGCAGTATTTCATTTTGTTAAAACATTATAAAAGCAGAAAGTATCTCTTGGAAGTACCATACATTCTGGAAAATGTCCAGTTGGGAAATGAAGTACTTACTTGAAGACCAGACACTCCTTCACAGCAACATCTAAGTAAATTGCCTGACTGGTGGGTCCTAGGAGTATGCTTGTGTCCTTCTTTGTGTTTGTACATGGACAAGTCAATGGGAAGGTATAGCTCATATCAGATCTTGCAGACTGAAAGAGTTTGTGCTCCTGTTAGCCTTGTTTCTGTCCCTTAGGTATACATCCTACCGTGATTTTGGGATGGATCCAGAGGGAGCACTTTCCATGAGGGAAAATGGCAGCAGCAGGGTTGCTTTTTTACTATGGTCAAGATATAGCTCCTTCTTTACATGTTGTGAGCACACAATTTTTTGTGACTTCTCGGATTTGTGCCTTGTGTAGAAACTGACTCCATAACTATTCAAGTTGATGACACAGGACAAGGAAACTAGCTTAAGAATCATCATATAATTGCGGCATGTTGTTGAAACAAATTAAAAAAAATAAATTGTTAGCATGCTTCCTGGCATGGCTTCAGTTCAGGACAGGTAATCTCCCCCACACAATTCCTGACTGTGTGGCTGGGGCTGGCACAGACCATGGTTTCTGAGCACAGGTCAGTGTGAGTGAGGCAGCCTGCTCTGGAAAGCAGAAAGTATATCCACATGCTATGGACAGAAAGCACGCTCTGACCTTTCCCAGAACCCAGACCCCGTTCTGTGTGTTTATAGGTGTGCAGCCGGGGATCTCACTCTGCTTGCCAGCTCACCTTAAATGCCATGCCCTCTTCAACAGGTCATGCATATGAAACAGGCTCTGTCTGTTCTCCCACTGACATCAAGTACTGTGAGCCTTTGAGAAGAGGAGCTAAGGGCCTGATACAAACCTGGGCAGGAGAAGGAGCGAGAGCAAACAGTAAAGAACATGCTCTGGCTCTACATTTTTTTGGTCTGCAGTAGGAGAAAGGTGGTAGGGGAAGATTGTTCCCAACCTCAGCAGCTCCCCTTTTTATCGAGGACAAGAAAATGAAAAGGTCTCACTACAATCAGATGAGTTAATGGGGAAAAAGGTAAAGCAATAGTATTTGGGTATGAAGTTAATAACTCAGCTAGTGCTGTGAATCATTACACACCAATCATCCCAACTCTGCCCCTTTCCTGGATTTTCGAGAAGAAAAGCATAATAAAAGACTTTCCTAAGTTCTAAGCATATGTATGCACATGCATATACACCTATTTTAATAACATAAATACTGGGGAGATCTACACTAGATGTCTCACAAGCAGTTGGTGTTAGTGGATCACAGTTACTGTCAAAATAATATTCCTAGCATATTCTTCTATGAAATAGCTCGCAGATCATCTGCATGCTTTAAAAAAAACCAGTTGGGACTGGCTTATGGTGAAGAATAGCTTACTTGGTTATGCCTCTTAGTAGAAGGTATGTAAAGATAATTTATGTGCATGGCAGTGACGAGATTTTGAGCAGAAAACACTCTGTTATAGTGTCATCAATTAATTTGTCAACATGCTAGAACTATTGCAATGGCACAGAAGAATCTGCCAGGATATCTTGTTTACAAAATAGCACCTGCATAGCATGCAAAATCTGATTCTTACTGGTTTTTCAAAAGATGTTCTGTGAGTGACCTGCATAACATAAAGGAGAGCGTATTAAATGTCTAACACAAGCTAATTTGTGAACAACGGAGAAAAGTCGAGACTGGATTATTAATCAGTCAATAGAGAATGATAATTTCCATTAAAAAACCCTTTGAAGAAGGTAATGAATTGGACACGGTGCCTATGGCACTACGCATTAATACAGAATTTATTTTTGCTGTCAAGATATCTTTGACAACACTAGACATTAGTAGCTTGAAACAGTCTGCCTTTGCCCACCTCACTGTGCAGTTAGGACAAACAATTTAAGATGACCTATTGAATCACTGGGTTCTACACAGTTGTGGGTGAGAAAAACAGGGTCATCACTGAAGATGCTGCACTCTGTCACGTGGCAGTGATCAGCCAGCCATTACAGAAAGCTGCTTGTGCATTGCTTTTTTCTCACTTGCCTGTGCCATAGCTTTTTCCTGTATTTCAGCCTGGCTTTAATTGCCAGCTTCAAATAACAGCGTGTATGCAATCATCTCTGTAGATGAGCAGGTCTATCCCTCACCTGTACAGTTTGGACAGATCTGGGCAGAGCCCTACTCCTAGAGTCTGGCAGAGCTGTGAACTTTAGATTGAAAGGAAAGTTAAGGATGACTATGTTCCAGTACTGCAGAGTTACAGGTGAATTTTTATATAGATATAGATATAGATATGAATACTGCATATAGAGGATGAAGAAATGCGCATTAAACTGTAATTACACTTAATGAAATGGAATTGGTTTCAGGAAACAGGTAAATTATAAGAGGTAAGGGCTGCTCCCCCTGAGTACTAAAGAAATACAATATGTAAAAGCATACGTCATAGCTACAGAAGCACATTAGCATGGGGAATAACAGAAAACTGGTCTGGAAGGGATCCAAAAAGGTCAGTTAGACTATGCCCTGCTCCAAGGCAGAATAAGCTCTATATAAATCATCTCTGACAGATGGCTGTGTTATGTCCTGCTCAAAAAAACCTCAGTGAGGCAGACACTATAGCTCCCTGGGCAGTCTTCATTACTCAATGATCTTTCCATTAGAGAGTTTATCTCTGGCTGCAGTGTAAGACCCTGCTTCTTTTCCTGTTGTTGCTTGATAGAGAGAGAAAGAAGAGGTTTATTCCCTTTCTCTTTGCAACAAGCACATGCTGCAGAAGAGCAGAACACCCTCAGGAGAGTGCTCTACATATGGAGACTGTGACATGGGCCATACCGTTTTCCCAATTCTAGCAACATTGGGAGGCCTGTTCAATTAAACTCGTGTAATGAGTTATCTCTCTTTACAAGTTCCTGAACAGAAAGCTAAAGTGTTCATCTGAACCTTGCTGCCACATCCCCACCACCTTTCCCTGGGGGTGCTTTTGGCTAAGATCACCCAACATGAGCACACAAATACTCTGTACTCCCTCTGCCCTGGCCACAGGCTGGGCATTTGCTGCCTGTGTGCGATGGATCGTGTCAGCAGGACGTGGTCATTGAGCCTGCTAGTCTGTGTATCAACCCACACTCACGTGCCTGTGTAAGCAGCCAGAGCTAACTCACACCCTTCCAGAGCTGCCTTTTTCAGTACTAAAGGACTGCCTGTCTGGGGAGGTCAGTGTGAGTCAAGTCAGGACACAGGCACAGCAGCCACGAGCTGCTCCATAAGAAGTGTCCGTGCAGGAAGCATGCGCAGAACATCAGGAATGAAGGAAGAGCAGGCTGACTAATTAAAACACTTCTCCCTGTTTTCCTGACCCAATTATGGAGTTCTGTGTGTTGGGTAACAGCATGGAAACCAAACCACCATGTGCCTTGGGTGACCGGGCAGGAGCTCAGCTGCGATGTGACGCAGAAGAGGCACAGCACCGGCGCAAGGCTGTACATGGAGACAGCCTGGTGCCTGGAGGGGCCTGCTGGCTGCAGAGCCTCACACAGAGGTAAGGCTAATGGCCCTGGCTCCTGAGAAGAAGTGCTAGATCTTGGATATGAGGTGCTGTTAGTTAGTGAGTCCATGCACAACTGGGTTCATAAAGGAGCAGGGCCTCCGGGAGCAGGATGTGTGAGGGTCTCAGTGCAGAGAAGGTGGTGTCCTCTAATTTCACACACTCTCTCACTTCTCCAAAAAGGAATTTCCTATGGTAGCCCCACAAATACTTTAGTGTGATGCAACTGACTTAAGTATGGGACAATTATTTCAGTCTTAGTGTACAGCATGGAGAAAGTGGAACATGACATAACCTAGCACACTGGTGTCCCCATGCAGATGTACCCACGTAGGTAAAAGTAGAATTTAGTTCAAATGTGTTTATCTTGCACCTGCCATATTATCTTTCCTCTTTTCTGCTGTTTTCACTGTGTTTCTAACCAGTTTCAGTTTCCTCAGTGGAGGAAAATGGTTAAATGTTTTTCACATGTGATTGCAATATGAGAGTTCACCCTTCCTTCATATTAAAGGTAAACTAGAAAATTAGAAAAGTACACAAATTGAGGTTTAATACCTTCTCTAATCTAATCTTAATCTTAATCTTCAGACTTTATAGCATATGCGAGTCATAAAACTATGTGCTGAAACAAGATAATTTTAAGAACAAGAAATACTGCTGAGTGGTTGAGTCAGCAGGTTTTGTCCCAACAATTAATTTTCTAGCTTTTATGCTTGCGTCCACATTAAAACAGTGAACACATTATTCTGCCAAAGAATCCCCATCCCCACCAACTGAACAAAATAAAAATCAAGCAATGAGCTAGGCAGAACTGTGAGACATGCACAGGCACACACATTTCTTTCAGAACCCTTACAGTATCTCCTTTACTCCTATGCACACACCAATATTTTGAACACATGACTTGATAAAGTAAACAAGACTCATGGTTTGCAGTAGGATTCTAAAGCTTCTTAAAGAAATTGAATAAATTTGGGATAACAATTGTGTAGTGTGTTTAGCCGATGGGTTCTGTTCTTTCATTCTTCAACAAGTTTGAAAACAATTCTGTATTGATAAACATTTAACAGACACCAGAAAAAACACATGCTGTCCACAGCAGCAGTCCATCTCAGTGCTTTAAACATAACCACTCAAACTTTTGCAAATTATTATCTTCTATCAGTCAGAGTAGATATTTTTGTCCTCAGAACATGCATATTTTATGAATGTAGAAGATTGGCATGTCTATATGTAAGAAAAACATTCCTTATGAAAGCTTGGCTTTAAATACATCTTTCTTCTCTTTGACATCTGGGCATAAGGCTGAGGAAGAAGAGTGTGGTTTTCTTTTCATTTTCTGTAAAGTACTTTGCTTTCCTCTGGCAACTTGCTGATTTCAGTCTTATGGCAAATTTCTTAAATGTCAATTGTATTTATGAATAATTAAATTATATATATGTGTGTGTGACTTTCCAGCATTTAGTTTTAAGGTGGAGTATATGTGTTAGAATACATAAATACAGAGAGAGTACATTAAGAGAAAATTCTGTTGCTGAAACATGGCATTTTAGAAAGACTTACACATGCACATAGGGATAATGGAAATGGGAGAATTTTTGTACCACAGAAAATAAGTTAAGGACAGAACTCTCCCAGTGTTTCCAGCAGCAGCAATGTGCTCTTTCTCAGCTTTAAATCCAATAGCAACAAACTTGGTTAAGCCATTAAAATCCACAGAGGTTTGGTATTCTTCATGTTGCTAGGAATCCCGGAATGTACACATTCTTAAAACAATATGGTTTTGAGACATATCCCATTGGTTTCCTGTGAAAAATACATCAAGAAGCCTAAAATAGAGAAAAAAGCCTCAACTATGGCTTCCAGCCACAGAGACAAAGAGCCTCGCATGAGGCAGAATGTAATTAGGAATTTGCAATACAATGATGCTTAATGCCTTCCCAATCTGCAGGCTAATCAGGATGGTGCAGATCATTTATTCTGCAGCCTGATGCAGCCTATAATTGTTACCTTTGGGCAACCTTGTCCAGTCTGCAATGGCTCCTTTTCTCACTGGTCTGTTGGGACGTGGTTGTTGAATCAGGGAATAGTCTGAATTCTGAAACTGTGACTGTGACCTTGACTCTCTGTTTGAGGGTAAATACTCATTTTAGTCAAGCCTACAATGATGTATTGCATTCTGGGCTTTAATATTTATAAAACCCTTAGACAAAAGGTGCTGCATATTGCAAATTACAGTTTTAAGACTTTGCCCTGAAGTCTTTTTTTTTTCAGTTAACCTGATCAAAGGGATATTAGTTGAATTAGCATTTGGTCTGTATATTATTATTAATACATACCAAGAGAAATGTTCTGGCTTGTTTTGCCTGTTTTCAGGAGGATTTAAACTGTTCTAAGCTGCATTAAATAAGGCAAAATCAGAATAATTCATTTTCCTCATAGTTGTGGTGAGGTCCTGAAGCATCTTAGCTTAATACAAATTAAAATTCTTTGCTTATACATTAAATCAGAATATAGAGAGTCAGTAGCAAATAAAAAAAAAGAGATTGGACAGAAAATACTTTAGATGTGACTCATGATCATGAGCGTTCAGCTCAGAAATCTGAACTTGGGTTTGCCTAAATGTCAGAGGATGTTGCTTGTACGTAGGATTCAACTTTCAGTGTTTTCCTCTTGCTGTTTTCACCGCATTCCTTTGGGTTACCTTTGCCCTACAAAAGGCTCTTGGTTCCTACACACTGTAGTATACGTGAACAGCAAATTAAAAGCAGAGGAGCGCATCTACAGCACAACAGTCTATTTTAGTACCCACTGAAACTGGGCTAAAGGTTACAGCTGGTTAGCAAATATTTTGGCAGCACTTATAAAGGAGCAAAAGGAAATCCAGAGTGCTGAGCTTTGCATTATCAAAGGCTTTTCAATCTCTATTAATTTTTAAACAGCATAAATTGCTTGGCTTGAACATACAGGTGTAAAATAGCATTCATAATGTTTTTTAATATGAAGCCTTGAAACAAGGAGCTGCTGACACAGATCTTTTGAATACAATTCCATTATTACATATCTTAAATGAAGAAAATTTACTTTTGAGCTATTTCATATCAAGGCAGCTGAGTACCTTGGCTAGAAATATAAAATAAGACAAACCATTTACTCCTGTTGCTCCTCCTACATGTGGTTCAGCAGAAACAGGACAATATTCTTGTAGGGCTTGACTTTACTGACTTGTTGTCTTAAATTACCTTACTTGAATAGCACCCACAGGGTTTAATTCACAGGGATGTAAACAAAAAAAAAGCAGAGAGATGAGCAGACATGGTTTGGAGTGCAGAAAATGGCAGTTCTAGCAGGGGGGACCACATGAGCTCCTCTCTCTCCATGAGTAGCAACAGCATCTGAGCTGAAAACTGTCCCCTAATGTGACAGTGCAAGTACAACCTCGTGTACGACTCAGTCCGAAGTACAAAGCTCTGCCAGTATGGATGAGCACTCAAACAGGCCTTGAGCTGGCCTTGTGCTCTGAGTTGACACTCCTGCCAAGGCAGGCCGTTAGTGCGGAGCGTGTCCCACGGCACAGGAATCCTGCTCACATCCTGCTCACACATCCCGCTCACCTTGCAAAGCCAGGCTTGAGGTGGCTCTGAGCCCGGCAGCCCACCTCGTGCTCAGTCTGTGGGGTGGAGTATTTCACTGCAAGTGAACTACACAAGAATTTACAATAGCTTGTGGAAGGTGTGCTCATTATTAGTTTGATATTCACTGGACGCTGTGTTTCAGCCAGGTTTTCCTTAAAGAGTACTGTGTAGACATTACTCACAGAATGCTGGGCAGATAGTAGAACTTTTTGTTATGTCTGAAGGACAGGGATTTTCAAGGTAAAGTTAGTGTTGCTTCCTGTTTCTCAGAATTCCAGTGGACTTTGAGCAGTGCAGTATGTAACTTGGCATGCTGCTCTTCCAGACGCTCTAGTGCATATTTGCTCTGGTTCTTCGGCAACCCTCTGTATCTCCCTCGCTTGATGCTGGGAAGAGAGGCAGGAGAGGTTACAGCTGAAAAGTACATGATGTTGTTTTGAACACATTTCTGAAAGATGGAGCAATATGCTGAACTTCCTCACCAGTTCAGTCTCTCTCCAACTGAGTTAACGCCAGGGACTGACAGCAGCAGTCCTTGATGCAACAGAGCCAGCATTGGAGGTTTTGCTCGAAATAAAAGTATTTTCCACAAGAAGTTATAAGCTATTTAAAATGTAAGTTCTTTCACCTTCCAAACAGACTTTCTCATAATTACATCATGTACTTTTCAGCCACCCAGTAAAACATAAGGCAACCGCAGAAGGGATTGCAGTGAGACTCGAAATAAATAGGATCTATCGGTCAAAGTACACAAAGGATGTATGCTACAACATGAATTCAGCAGGTATTTTCTTCCACATGTATCTTTGATAGTTACTTCCCTAAAGAGGCTCAGCACAGAGTCTGTATCTAGTTATTATCATCCCCACATTTTTTACCTTGCTTTCCTGACTTGTAAGCATGAGCAGTGAAAAATACTTCTCAACAGCACCTTGAGATGGTTTCAAAGCAAGGCATGGCCACAAATGATTTTCCCTGAAGATCTATCTGCTTGTGGCAGCAGGTCATACAATTGTTTTTTTCATCCTTTACAGAGTTTTAAATTAATTTAGCAGGAAGTTTATGGATTTTGACAAGTGAAACTGTTCCAGGACTTTCTTCAGAACGGGGTGCACAGACAGTAACTAAAGAAACCCAAACACTGGTGTAAAAACATATTTCCCCTCAAAAGTGGTAGAAAATGTCAGTCTTTCCCTTGCATCTGTAGCAAAAATAAATACACTTATCAGAAAAAAATGGTGCATAAATAGTTGAACAAAAAATTATCTAAAGCATCAGCTACTCTAGGGTGGACCTAGCAAGGGATTTCAACTTTGAAGGACTACAGCAAAGTCTTGCTTTTTATCTCACAGGAGGAAAACCAGTACCAAGTAGGTACAAAGGACCAGATTTCAAAAGATGTAGTTTTGAGGGTTCAAAACCTTTGTGAGGACAGTGTAAGCTTTAAACTTCCGATACAGAGGCTAACTTGGAGTTACAGTGGTATAGAGGGATTGCCACACAGAATTGCTAAGCTCACACATATCCTTTCTGAGACGAACCAAGTGGCACAAAAGATGCCTTGCTGTGCTGAGCATTAGAGGTAGAGAAAAAATGTACAACCCAAGCTCCTTCCTGTCCCCGTGGAGCCCTATATGTCCCAGCGGAGAAGTCAGTGGTGCAGCCTATGTACCCCAGAGCGTAAATCCTGCAGTGGTACTGGGCTTACAGTGGAGGGAAGGGCACTCTGGTGGGGGTTCTGTAAAAATAACAAAGACATTCTGGCCCTTGGAAAGTTTTTTTCATGAAAGCTGACCATGCTTATTCTGTTGGATCAGAACTCAGCCAGAAAACTTTGCTCTTTGAAAGTAAATAAATTCTGTTAAAATCAGCGGCTGCTCTAGTTGATGTGATTGCAATGATAAAAAAGGCTCCTTTCTTCTGTATTAGCTTTACTGGAACTCTACATGTGCTCAACAATTGACAGTGACCAAAAGTAACATATGATATCATTCTGGATGCCATTGTCTATAAGTTGGAAAACTGAGATTACAGGAAAATGCAGGCAGGTTGGCAAAGGAAGTGGCAGGGTCTCCCTCTTCTGCTGCCTTCAAAGTAAGATCAGGTGTTTTCTGGAAGATATTGTTCTTTAGGCTCAGCAGAGGCTGAGGCTGCCATTGTGCAGAAGCTTGAATGAGTTTATTTATGAGTCCTTAAACTCAATGCAACTCTGAAACACCAGAGGAAGGGCTCCAGCCCAATAGATATGGGCTGCACAAGCTGAAAAAAGGCAAGGGAAAGCAAAGACAGCAATGAGGAGAAGAAAGAGATAGAACATTTCCTGAATGAAATCAGAAATTAATCCCTTGTTGGCAACAGTTTTACATCAACGTAACAGCAGAACAAGACTTGTAGGCAGCTGTGTCAAAAAAGCCTTGCAAGGGAAATTGTAGTGTTTCTCAAACCTGAGGCTCTCTGGAGGCTTTCGGGGGAAAAAAAAAAAGGAAAAAAGTTATAATTTGCAGCTATAAAGGATTTTTTAGCTTTCATAGTATGTGAGGCAACTTAGTATATTTTTGGATGTGCACAGGTAATCGTGTTGCACTTCTATCTTCTTTCCAGTATCACATGCTCTGTGAGTAAATTTTTTTCCTGCTGCTGGTAGCTCATAAAACATTGATAGTGAGATACATGAGCAGTGCCGTAAATACTGTAAAAAGGATTGTAGTGCATATTGCAGAGAACCAGTAAACAGCCAACAATGTATGGGTACATGTGAAATGACTGGCTGCTCTTCAACAGTGCTCTAGGAAAATTGTGATTTTCAGTTACGATCTGCTCAGTCAAATTAAAGTCTGATGACTGCCTCAAGATGTTCATTTATCACCCAAAATAAATCAGACTGAGAGAACGGGCAACAGTACGTGATTGTATTCAAAGGCAACGCATCAGCACCTATGGGTAGAATTTCTAGCAGCAGTCAGATAAAAGTGGCTGCAAATAAGAGTACAACAATAGATCACATCGGGACAGGATATTATAGAATCTCAGCTTGGTTCATAAATATAAAATAATGAGCTACTGCTTTCATAGTCTTACCTGTCAAACTGTATTAGAAAACTTGAAGAAATGTTATTGTCACCTGTTACCGCTGAAGATTTGGTCAAAAAATTTAAATAGATTGTACTGAAATGGGTACATTGGCTTCTTTTTTTATGTATGCAGACCTGAAAACAAGAAAAAGAAAGATAACACAGTATGTAATACTCATTTTCACATTTTCCACCTGTAGCAGATGTGTGCACGGCTCAGTCTTGTGTGCATGCATTGCCTGTGGGCTCTCTGCCCACGAGAGCGTATTAAGCACTGGCTTTGCCCAGGGAACACTGAGCAGGGAAAAATGTCATCATCACATCTACATAGCACAGCTGAGTGTGCCATCCCCTCTGAATACAGCAAAGATGTCCAGGATGGTGTAGACTTTCACCAGACAGGAAAATAGCAGGTGGTGGTGGCCTGCAGACTTTCATTGCATCCACAGCCACAATAGATTTGTGACCAGACTGACCAGACTGCTGTGCCATGGATCTAAAGGAGTCTGGCAGAAACAGCTTTCAAGAAAAAATGCCCATATATTTCTAGACTTGGAAAATGGGAAGAGAAGGAGGTGTGATACCTCTCCAGCACTGAGCCGTTTCTGAGACAGAACCATGAAAGCAATCTTTTGTGTCCAGAAATTAGCACCTCATGAATGTAAATCACCAGGAGGGGCTCATGGTGCATATCCAGAACTATTAAGACTTGGCAAAACTGTTCGATGGTGGCATCTGCCAAGCTTTTAGAGCATCAGAAAATCACAGAGATTCATTTGGTTCTGGCACAACTTTTGAAGAGCGCAGTGAAGGACATCCAGTACCCAAATGGCCTCCAGAAACCATCTGGGGAGATGGGTTTTACTCTCCTTGCATCTGGAGATACCTGGAGCTTTTTGCCACCTCTGTTGCCCTTTGACAATGTCACGAGCTGCAGCTTTCTGTAACAGAGTGATCAGAGTGCAGATGCTGTGAGGCAGCAGCAGGCAGAGATCTTACAGGCCCTGTAGCTCTGTGCAGGAGCAAGAGCCATCTTTCAAAGGAGACAGAAGAGCTTGCACGATTGCAGTCATGAGGCCTTGAGGACTTCATCCTTGACAAAGCAAGAACGTGCCTGTGGCAAACTAAGGGAACTGCAGGCACAGACAAGGCACTGCAGCCTGGGGCCTCCTTGCTGTGGTCCTGGGAATGGTGCTGACCGGGGTTAATTCTGCCTGCTTGTCTTGCAGCACTGCAGATCCATGAAAGAAACAGCTGAACAGGCAAATATGTGCCTGGGTCAGATTTCCACGCAGCTCAGATATGTGTGTATATTAAAGGCCAGTGCTAATGGTGCATTTCCCAACTTTATTACAGAATTCTAAAGGTCCAAATACTTGCTTTCAGATCTTTCATTCTGTAAAAAATAATAATAAAAACGTAAAAAAAGTGAGGTCTTTTAGGCGAGTATTAAGAATGTTCCTTTTTCCTCTTACAAACCAAAAACGACAAAAATTACTTTAATGATCCTTTGGCCAGATGCAAATTTACAGAAGATGGAATTTGGAGCCATAAGGCAGCCAAGAGATGCTCCTTTCCAAGCTGAGCCTGCTGCCAGTGCAAAGAACAGGGTGAGCCAGATTTCATTTACTACCTGGAATAGTACAGCACAGAAATAGAAACCACAGGGAGAGGAGTGCACTCGCCGGGAATGCAGCTGCTTCACAGACCCTCTTGTGCTTCTCAGGTGCTGCCAGGGCCACCCTGGTGGTCCTCGTGAGCCCTGCTCCTTGGGCAGACACCTGCACCAGTTCAGTCTCCTGGGTTTGAGCTCCAGTGTTTGTAATGAGGGGGTGACAGGGCCAAATTGCTCTATTTACTCCTAATTTCTGAGCTTACTTAACTAGGACACAAATGAAAGTGTTGATGTGATTAAGTGCTTGAGTTTGAACAATTCATTTGAGAAACCCTAAATAAATGAGTCAAGGAAAATGAGAGAATGCTTTAAAATTTACCAAACACTATCCATTTCAGAACTATCAAAGTTCCTATCAATTTCAAAACCATAAAATCACTCACACTTTGATACAAATTTCTCTTAGAACAGTATTTTGCAACTTTATTTTGTGAGAAAACTGAGACATTCCCTAGTAAGATTTTCTGAGCTTCCTCTTGCTCATTTTTTTGTACTTCTGGCAAATTAAAGAAGTCATTATGGTGTAATAGAAAAGGATACAATTTTGGACTGGGTTACAATTAAAATGAATGAGGTTAATGAACTGTATCTGAATCACTGCTTTTATACTCAGAAATGTTGTTTGGTTCAGATGATATTTTATGTCTCTGTTATAAGTACTACACTTTCAGACCAAAAAAATATAAAACCTTATCTGTGATATACAGACAAAATCACAGTAATTATGTGCAAAGTGTGAGTGTCTGAGCATAGGACTTGTTCTTTCTTGTTGGCTTTTAATTTATTGCTAACTGCCCCTGCTCTATGTGCCTGTTTTGATTGATGCAGAACCATCTTGTCCACATTGGCCTGAAATTCTGCATATTGTAAATTGTGCATAGAAGAATATGCCTAAAGATTTAAACCATTGAATCTGAGCTGCGCTTATTTGTGAATATTTTCTTAATTGAGCTAATTAAGAAAAAAACATCTTTCTAAAATGTTACACGTTTTAGGGAATAAAATTTAAAAGAAAGGGTGGGGTTTTGAGAATGAATCTCTCCAACAATATTAATAAAAAAACACACTTCATGAGTTTGGTATCCCTGGGTCATCCAGATGAGATTACAGGGATACAGCTCTGTTGTTAAACCAAAACGTACCTGAACCCAGATCCTCAGAGGTATTTAGAAATAGTTGTCTTGTATTCTGTTCAGGCACTGGTCCTTCCAAAGGCTGACAGCACCAAGCTGGTGAATTACAGAGCAGATGTGTGGGAGCTGAAGCCACTGCTGTGCAAAACAACTTTGCTCTGGCAGCTTGCCTGACTTTAACCTTGCTGTGCACGACCCAGCTCCAACGCCAAAGCTCCTTCAGACACACAGAACTACTTTTTCCCAAAGGTGACTTATAAGAAAACTGTAGGTATAATGGCAAGCTGTTCTTTTTAACAATTATTTCTCAAACTGCAGGCCAGTATCTTTTTGGCAGTCCTGAAAGGGCTTGAAGTGGGTTGGTCAAATACCATGTGGCAGCAGTTCTCTCTCGGGGTAGCAGCAGCTGCTGCATTAACAAGCGAGGACAGCCTAAGAGCGTGGTTGCAGGATTGATAACCACCTAGAATTGCTGGCAACAGTTCATTTTCTCCGAGGCGAAGGAGTGAATATGAACACTTGTAGCCATCTATAAGCTCTTCTCTCCTGACTGATATGGAGCATCTAAGCCACTGGAAAGTCTAATTGAAGGAAAGTGAGATGAACCAAGTGGAGGTGGCATTTTCAGATTTGCATAAACCAGTCCTAGATATTTCAGCATGCTCTTGCTGAGTTCTAACAATCTATTCTCTGCATTTGTTCTGACAGTGATATGTGAAATTAATCCAGCACTTCTCACAGGTTCTTTTGTTCTCGCAAAAGACAGACACGTGTCCTGGATCATATCCCCTAGAACATTTTCAAGTATTAACCATCAACTAATTGTTTCCAGTTTTTTCAGAGTAACTGTTTCACCTTCTTGCTCTGTTTCATTACAAAGTTTGATGCATTCTCAAATACCTTTTGTAGCTTTGGTCTATAAGCAGTTTTAGTGGTCTCCTATAATTTCATGGTCTTCTATAACTTGCTTTTCTCAACAAAATTCTTCAAAGGTTGTAGATTGCATTGTCACAGATGGGAGACAGGAAACAGAGGGAGGAATGGAGGGAACAAATTAGCAGTAATCATAACCTGTGATCACATCCATAATTATTTAGTGTACCTTTCAATTGCAGCCAATTCCAGTATTCTGCCAAAAGTCAACTTTCACACAGAGTGTGAAATACTTTCCATTCAAAATTTATAAAGGATATGTTGGACTTGAATTCACTTGAGAAAATTGCAGTTAACTTAACTGCAATGCAAGCATGCAAGCAAAAGGGAGGAAAGAAAAGAATTTAAGCAGGGTGAGGGAAATGTGCACTTTCTGGCTGATAAGACTCCTCATACCTGAGACTGACCCTTGTAAAACCATTTTACAATTGTACTTCAGTAGTATGAAGATAAATGAAAAACTGCCTATCACTATTTTCACTGGTAAATCAGGAAGTAGATAAACTCAACCCTTGCCAACAGATCTAGTGATACAAAGCAGACAGAACACTGACCAAATGAAAATAATATGAAAACTTCATTAAACTGTACAAAACTTTGACTGCACTATGGACTCTAATCTTTAGAGCCTTGTCTAAGTTTGTTTTTTCAAACCTGTACCTCTACTGGTTCAGTGTCAGTGAATATGACCTCAGATTTACAAGTCTTGTGGCATGCAAACAGCGTGTCCTGACACAGACCAACCAATTGCATCCACCTTATACTCTGGTGGGATGTTTGTGGGTTTTTCCTGCAGAATTTGTAATATGTTTGCTAACCTAAACCTGACTGCCTCATTCACACTCCTGGACCATGAAGCACATTGGAAAAAAGAGGTCCTGTCCTTTATGGTTACTCTGGATTTGCTAGCAAGAAGTCTAAGACCTTCAGTTAGGAATCTTTCCTCATGGCTATCTATGCCCCTAACCTACTCGAAGACTCTATGAAACATAACTTTTCTCTGCCTTGAACAGAGAGTAATTTAGTCTGATCCAAGTTTGTGACCTCCAGATCTTGGGTTCTGGCATACCTGAACAAAATACCTGTAACTGTTAAAACTAAGTTTCCAGTTCAAAAATGGAGTCTCTATTCTGGGCTATATTGCTTTCTCCTTTTCTGAAAGCCCTTCTCAGCCTTTTGGAATCGTCTCTCTGCTCTTTGTGCCATCTTCTATTTTTGGACCCTGAATTCTGCAGGAGATGTCTGTGCTGCCTTGCAATAGCTGGTCATGCAAGGGGATGAAGCCTTAGCAACAGTAGAATACTTTGAAAACCAAGATAGATCAACAGACCTTTAAGAGTTCAAACATGTTTATCCAAATAGGAAAAGGGAATTCTAGGTCAAAGTCCAAAAAAAAAGATCTTAGAAAAGCAAAACAAGATAGGAAAACAAAAGCATGCAGATAAAATACACAGTACATCACATAACAAACAAATCATGTCAAAACCAGTTTCCAGACATGACTACGAGGATGTGGAGACAGGGGGACATGAAGAAGCTCCTCACTGTCTTTCCTCAGCTCGAGGAAATGCTGCCAACTATGCCTTCATTGCCAGTGAGATGAGTTCATATTTGGAGCAAATTCTGCTGGGATGCTGGGCACTTTTACCTTGTGAAGTGCTCAGCTTGGCTACCTTTCCTGTTTCATAGGGGCAGCTTGAAGTGCAGTGTCAGCATGTCATGCTAAGCAACGGTGTCGATTAGGATTGAGACTGGGAAGAATGGTCTCCCAAAGAAGGTGCCTGTCTGGCTCTTTTCTCTCCCTATTTTATTTGGCTCCTAAATGGTCACAGAAGCAGAGATTGGCAGAGCCTGTTCTCTTTTTTACTGCTGGTATGCTGCATCTTTAAGGCAGAAGGCCCTCCCTGGTTGTGTGAATGGGACTGTGCTCCAGCCCTTGCTGTGCTGCAAGAGTTGGCACTGTGCGTGTGGAGGCAGTTTTGCAGCAGCCTCAGAGAAAGACTTCCCACCAGCAGCATCTGTGGAGATGGAAACAGCCTCTGCATTAGATTCACTAAGACCTAAAGAAATGCAATAACTGGACCCTAATTAGCCATCTACACCCAAACGTTAAACATGCCAGTTTTTCAAATGGATGCCTGGGGGAGTCGTTTGTTTGCCAGATTATTGGACTCCAGATCTTACACTAGGCACCGGTGATGTCACATTAAATTAACTAACCCTTAAATTAATGCTAGGGAACCTTGTCAGGAGACAGAACGATTGTCCATACTATTAAGATATTAGAAAGGTCCTGGAATGGCTTAGGCTTAGGGCTTTCCCTGGCTTCTTCCCAAAAAACTGCCAAGCAACTTGGGTTTTAACACAAGCAAGAGACAATTCTTTACCATTTTGGTTGTAAACCTCTTACTTTGCAGTGTGGCGGTTGGTCATTCCATACCAGTTGTCTTCAGGGCCAAAGAATGGTACTAAGCGTATTTAAACTACAATTTCAGATGAGATTAAGTGTGTGGGAGTTTAGAAAAAATGGCAGAGTCCCTGGTCAGTCCTAATGATGTTTGCAATTCTGAGGTCAACTGGTTAAATTTTGAGAGAAGAAGGAAACAACTAACGGAATGAAGGGAGGATCTGACCTGACGTCCTTGTGTGGTAAGTCCTACACTTCCAGCGTTCCTCCTTGGCAGGCTGGAGGGATTTGTGAGTGAATTAAAGCTTTCACGTTTCTTCAGATGGTGAAGAATCACATGACGTGGTGTCGCAACCTCACCACATAGGTGTAAGTCTGCCACACCTTCAGGACGTAACCTGTCTGACAGTTTCCTCTAACAGAGATGTGCAAGTGCACTTTGGCTTCTTAAATTTGGAACAGCTCTGCTCTGTGATGTCCTGGGCCAGCTCTGTTGCTAGGTTAATGGGAAATTTTCCAGCTGCAAAATTATGAATCTGTTCTTCTTGTTCACAAGTTCCCTGATTCCTTTTGCACCTCATGCTGCTCCATTCTGAGCATCTGGCCTGGTGACAGAACAACTAGTCAAGAAAGGAGGATGCCAGCATGTCTCAGTGTCTGCGCACTGTGGGGCATGATGGGCTACTACCACCTTCTAGGATGCCTTTGCAGAGGTATGAGGTTGTGTTCAAACTGGTGAGCTTGAGTCCATTCTGCCTGCAAGGACAGAGACAGAGTAGGTACAGGAGTGAACGAGAGCAGAGTCTGTGTGTGTACATCAAAAAGCACAGTACTCCTAACAGCAAATTGAAAAAGTGGATGCTATTCAATAAAATTTTTGTTTCAACCAAAATAGACAAGAATACTAAAATATGCAGTTTGGCCCTGCATCTCTGTAATGGATGTGAAATTGAATAACAAGCCAACTTTTCTTGTCTCTATAGATCAATAAATTTCCAGGGACATATCAAAAAGGTGTATAAACATGCCTGTGTTTCAATTTTGCTTTACCCAGTTACATTCCAATCAATTACATATTCTATTTTGTAGGAATACAATTTATAACGCCTATATCTGGTGATGCTGGAGGCTTAAGTCTTCTTCTTTGGAATACTTGAGAAACAAAAGTAACAAAAAGTCCAAGTATTCGTATGTCCAAGCCTTCTGAGAAAGATGTAAGAGATGTAGCTTGCTGGAAGAAGTTTGCGCAGCTTGTTCCATATGGATCCAAAGAAAAATGCTAGGCTAAAACTAAAATGACAAATGTTAAAATGTCTTAGTTTTCATATGAGTATAGTGCTTCATTGGACAGGAATTGGACTGAATAAAGAGAAATTTGTAAGTTTTAACCTTTGAAAACTGGCACTTAATTGTAAATGCACAAAGATGTACTAACAATTTAGCATTGCATAGTCTTTTCAGTATTTTAGTATGTAAAAGTATGTGTTTTCCCTCCTTTTGCTGATATTTCAGGCAATGTGCATCATTTAGAGGTGTGCTCCATGCACTCTAGAGATCAGTACTTACCCTTTGCTTTCAGTGTTATCTCATCCAATATCTTACATGTTCAGGAAAAAGAAATCTTTTTCTCTTCATTAAATGAGCTATTCTGTTTTGTTTTTCCAGAGTTTATATTCATATTTGTAGTAAAGATTAAAAACAATAACAATGAAAGTGCCAGAGCTCCCAGTAAGCAATCACTTCATTACTGGGAGTGGTCTTTACTACAGAGCTGATGATGTGCAGTGGTGCCACACACTGCAATGGTGACAAAAAATGTGTCCTGTCCCTTCAGTGTTCAGGCTCTCCCCAGCAGCTCTACGGCCCCATGTATCTTTTGCAGGCTACGTGCAATATGAAATTCCATTCCCCTGCCAGCTCTCACTCTGCCATTTAATTCTTCATCAGTACCTCAGCTCCTCTTGGTTTTGATAGATGAGCCCTGCATTCCTGCTGAGCTGTTTGGCTTGGAGGAATATTTGAAGAGTAAAACAAATGAATGAAAAAAGTAAGTGATGGCACTGGTCCTTGGAAGCGGCTGACAAACTAAACAGGTTTTGATAAGTAATTTTTGCATAGCAAAGTTATTTTACTTCACATAGTAGAACTATGAAATTTCTTTAATGCAAGCCTCTTTTACGACTCCTTTCAAAATTTTGACAGAACAGGTATGCAAAATAATTTGTTGAGATAGATGGTGAATAATTAGAGTTGCTAACAGATCCATGAAGCAAACATTTCTGAAAGTTCTCTGAAAATGTTAATACATCCATTACAAAATACTGCTCAGGGAAGTTTGGTCTTCTCATGGAGAGCCATATGGTCAAACTGAGACACACTTCCCTTAAAAAGAAGAGTGATTTATACTTTCTGTAAGCTTGAACAAAACGTTAGTTGTGGATGAGTAATAAGACTGATTTTGAGATTAGCTCAGTTGGTTGGAGCACGGTGCTAATAATGCCAAAATTGTGGGCTCGATCCCTGTATGTGCCATTCACTTAAGAGCTGGACTCAACGATCCTTCTAGATCCCTTCAAACTCAGACTGTTCTGTCATTCTGTGATTTATGAAAAGGTGCAAAATCTGCTTTTCCAGGAGCTTGAAGGGAGAGTGTACCCTCATGTGCCAAAACTGTACCTTTCTGCATATGCATGTGGAAAGATGTTTTCACTCAAATTGTTCACATCTCTCTAAACACTGCCAGAGTACCCACACAATCATTCAAAGGACAGGGCCATGAAGCCACACCATACAGTTTCTAACGCCACACTACTCTTACAGAAGTTTAAGTGGCAAGGAAAAGTAAAAAAAACCCATGTCATAAAAGTGTGTGGAAGAAGATACCCAAAACAAGTCCCCAGAGAGACTGGCACCATGCTCACAGATATTCCAAGAAGTGACAGAGTAGCTAAGTTTATTAGATAAACTTTGTCTAGTGAATAATTAACAGGTCAGCTTCAAAGTGTAACTCAATATAGACTGTTTGTTTTTCTTTTTTGACAATGATGTTTTGCTTTTAATGTCCAATAAAGGGTTATATCGGGTAATCCTGGCACGATAAGGTGGGAGATTTATCCATTTAATTGGTCATATTGATTTCATTTTTAATTTCAAGTTACTTTCTGATAAGTATCCACGTTTCATGGGATCACAAATAATTCAGTACTATGTCTATTTATTTGTTATGCATACACAAATGTTATATTAACACTGTTGTTAAGGTTGCACTATTAGTCAGCCAAAGGGCTGGAAATGCACCTTTTGTAAATGCATTTTTGTGTAATTGGGGATTAGGTACTATTTATTTCACAGGGCCCCTGCCTCTTTTTGCATAAAGCATGGGTATGAGCTGTGTTTGTGATATTCAAGAGATTATACCATGCATTTAGCAGGACTGCTTCCATATTCATGACAAAATGAGTAGTGATGCAGCCAAGGCTTCCGGGGAGAAAAGAACAGGTCAGTGGTTAAGGCAATTAAATGCTGTCTTGAAAGCTAAATTTGTAACCTTGCCCCTGAGTTTGTAATTGATGCTATGTGAGTTAGATTAATCATAGGCGGCCACTAACCAATTTTTTCAATGTCTGATCTAGAATCTGATTTATCAACACACTGAATACTTAAATCTGGATCTGAAGTAAACGACTATAAGTGGGTAAATGAAGTATGGCATAGTGCTGAGTAGTTATAAAAAAGTAGTCCTTAACTGCTGTCATATGAGACATGTAAGCTTTGTGGGTAGTTTTATCTTAGCTCCTTTGGATCTCAGAAGCCCCTCTTGTTAGCTGAGGATAAGAGCATGCCTTGGTGTTGTAGCAATACTTTTAAATAATTGTGCCAGTAATTTAGAAACAGTCTGCCAGAATGACCATGCAAGAAAAAACACTGGTGAGACCTGCTGTTCTATATTCAGAGGATTCTGTATTCTTACTAGAAGAAAACACAATAGATAGGTCATAATAAGGGATTGAGTGAGAGAAATAGTGGAAAATTTCTCATTAAATAAGTACTTTCTATTCCAGTGTATTAAACAGGGCTCCAAAACAAAAGTGGTAAATGACCATACATGCTAAATGATACAGTCAAATAATACACATGCAGCAGCAAAGCAATTGAAAGTTTTACAGACCTGGTGTTGCACAGCTCCCGAGTACGTGGCACAGCTCTGAAATGGATGGATGTTTGTGAGGTTTGCAAGAGGGCTCCTTATGTCTGTGTTCTTGCCAAATACAAAGCCTGTACCATGGGCATGTTAGAGCCCAAACAGCTTTTCTGATAATGCCCTTGATAAACCTATGAGCAGATTAAAGCAGGATTTTAAAGCAGAAAGAGGAAAGCAGATACAATAAGTGATAACGTTACCAGCTCTGTCTGGGACACAGTGCTATCACTACTAATGCCCACCCTCACAGCCCAAAAAGAGCACTTCCTATGGCTCTTTGGGGAGAAGCTTCCCTTCTTTCAGGAATAGATCTGACAATTCAACAGAGTGCTCAGTTTAGGGGACGAAAACAAATGTGATGGTGCAGAAGTTTATTGCCCTCAGAACAAGACTCAAGGTGGAAATTGATTATTAGGGCAGGAAAGGAGGTGACTGATACAATGAGCTAATAGCTAATAGTATTAACAAGCTAATGCATTTAGGTATCCATAAACAAGAAGCTGCAACAAAAAGAGTAGTACTATTACTCTAACAGTGCTTTTTTTACGTAACAAGATAAACATGTGGGGTAACTGGTGCTAGTGCTTAGTACAAACTCATCTGCAAAGTATTTCATGTGTCCATCTCGCAGATTTCTCAATGATGAACCTTCAATCTTTGCTCAGGAGAGACTACCACATTGTCAAGACTCTGACAGCACATCAGTAAAAAGGCCTATGAAAATAAAATACACTCTGCTTACCTGTTACAAATACTGTGTGTGTATTTTTTAGAGGCATTTTCCTTGCAGTGTGGTTTACACCCTTATAAATATGCCAGGAGCTATTATGAGCTATGTCCTTATCATTTGAGATAGAATGCACTATTCAAGCAGACACGTGACAGTAACATGGTATTACACACACTACATGTCTGTGTTCTTACCCATAGCTCCTGCTAGGAAAAACAAAACAAAAAAAAAAAAAAGAGAAGAAATTTTGTCGTGGAGCAGGAGCAAATCAAATAGCCAAAGCTGTTTCTTACTTTTTCTGTTGACAATTCTGAAAGGTGAGGACACGCACTGTTGGACTAGTTTTGCCATGTTATATGATTGCAACAATGGAAAGGAGCTGTGCATTTATCTTGGGAAAGTAAAAGTAGTTTTGTGACCTATCTTGGACTTCGTTCTAATTTTACCAAGACTACATGATCACAGGTTTTGCTCGTTACCGTGAGAGTGGAGATCATCCCTCTGGCTTCACTAAAGAAATTAGTGTGTATGCACAGCCCCGTTCGCGTTTCTGAACAAAAATCTTTACCCAAACAGGCACCCGTGTGCTTCACCCTGCTCTTCCCATTCCCCACAGGGAAGAGAATAACTAACGCAGCAGCTCTTAGTCCCGCCTGAGGCACTCCAGAGATGTGCTCTGAGGTGACACACAGGGACAAGGACCGAGGGGGCCGTGCGGGACGCGAGATCCGCCTCGGACTGGCCCGGGCCGACCCGGGCAGGGGCCGGACGGCTGCGGCCGAGGGCTCCATCCCCTCCCGTCCCCTCCCTCCCGTCCCGCCTGTGCCACCGCCCCCGGGCGGGGGGAGCTGCCCGCCGCGTCCCATAAAGGGCGGCCCGGGGCCCCGGCAGTGCTCGCTGCGGAGCGGGGTCCCATTTCTGCCTCTCGGGCGCCGCTTTTCCTGGGACACGCAGGTGAGCCGCAGGGACGGGGCAGCGGCACCGCACCCCGCGCCGGGCGCATCCCTTTCCCCCGGCACAGCGCATCCCTTCCCCCGGCACAGCGCATCCCTTCCCCCGGCACAGCGCATCCCTTCCCCTTGCACAGCGCATCCTTTTCCCGCAGGCTCCTCCCGGAGACAGGCGGATTCCCCGTTGTGTCGCTGCCATGGCCTCCGTCCCCTCCGCCGGCTGCCTCCTGGCCAAGAACCAGTACTACAGAAGTGAGTGCTCGGCGCGGCCGGGAGCTGCGTGTTGTCCCCAAACTCACCTCCCGCCCTTCTCTCCCCTCTTCCCTTCTCTCTGCCTGAGGAGCGCCTCTGGAGGAGGGAGGCTGAGTCCCCCGAGCCTCTCCCGAGAAACTGTCCGGGTTGTTGGCACTCGGGAAGAGTGTCAGAATGTGTTTCAGGTGATATCTGGATGAGCTGGAGGCAAAAAGTTGTCTTTGCCTAATAATTTTGAATTTCTTAGAGAGTTTTTCCTATCATGGAACTTCAATTTTAATGAGCATCTGCTTCTGGTTATTAATCTACTTTTTTTTTTTTTAACTACTCTATTTAGAAATGTTTATTAGAGTTATCCTATACACACATATACATATATATTTAATTTATAAAACATGACCTAGAAAAAGTGCTAGCCTAGTAGTAAGTCATAGTTTCTACCTGTACTTCCTATTTACTTTGCAAGTTTAGACACAATACAAAATCAATTCACATTTCTGTTTCTAAATAGGTGAAATAATCACTGCTTTGAGAGTACATGTGGTGTATTAGGATTCCTAGCTCCAGGATGGACACGAGTGCAAGCGTAGTATTTAGTTGTGTCTCAAGGGAAAGTATTGCAATGGGGGTGTTGTGGACTTGAATGTTCAAGGATGTGCTTGCTTGTCTCGATAGCAGTGTGGCCATGATATTAAGTTTTGTCAGTGATGTCAGTGAAAGTTATGCAGGCAGATCTCAGTATGCTTTTGAGGGAAGAGTAAGCGGAGTGAGAAACTGATGTAAAAGTTCTTATAAAAATGACTGTAGTAGAACAGTGCATATAGTATGGAAGTGACACTCTGTAGCTCAGTGAAATTGATTCCTCTGAGATATCAGCATGTCTGAAAATCTCCTGACATATAAATAGTGTGCTCTCTCAAAGCTTTTTTTTTTTTTTTTCATTACGTGTTTCCACGAACAGCGAGACTGAACTCGGAATCCAGTGTTTCTTCCAGCTCCTCCTGCTGCTCGGATGCTGTGAACATCACAGAACAGGACAAAGCATTGCATGGTATTGTACCCTTCTCTGAAACAGTTTTCAGTTTTTCCTGTTATTCAGCCAGTGTCTAATGCTGTGGGCTTTTCTCCTTTGGCAGGGTTACCTGAGTTAGTTGATAAATATTGGTGGATAAAAAGCTTCTTCCACAGTGAGCCCTCTCCACCAACTGTTGGCAGAAAAACACTCTCAGCAAGCAGGTGAGTCCTGTTTTTACAACGATGGGGATGACTTCCTTGCTCATTTTCCTTTTGGTGAAAGTGTTAGTAAACAAGCAATAATCAGCTCAAACCATCTGGTGAGGTGCAATGCTGTTTTGATGACTTAAGTAAAATATACATCAAGTGTAAGGCTATAGAACCTTTCCATGTTTTCACTTTAACAAGTGAACTCATCTGCTGCTTCACATTGTGCAGGTGTTAGTGCCTATTACTGTTTCACATTTATGATGATGTTTATTTAATCATCTACCTATAGAACTTGCACACCCATTTATACAGTTTGGCCATTTTACTTTAAATGTTAAAAAGCTGATATGAATGCATTCAAAAATACTTAGGCAGATAAATAAATATCTTTGGGGTAAATACAATGAAAATTTTATTTATAACCTTTTTATATATATTTCTGCAGTACCAACAGTTGAAAAGGACAGCGAGATGACTTTTCTGACAGATGCTATGTACAGACTTGTTTTTCCAAGAGGCTTGGGGTCTTCCTAATGTCTGGGTTCGGCTGCAAGAAGAAAACAAAACCTTTAGGAGAGTGGAGAAGTGTATTTTCAAAATATTTGTCAGTAGCTAAAATGATATTGCTTAATGGACATATCCATGGCCTACCGTGCTCTTTCCAGATGTGCCATAATTTGAGATGTCTCTCCAATGGAAATTTCCAGGATTAAACATCCAGATGACTTACTTGAATAATTAGGGAAAAGTGTCAGCAAAAATAAGATGTCTTAGGTTTAGGAGGAAGAAGTGTATTGAATCACTGTGAAATAGGTGATTCAGTTAAGTTACCTTTAAGATACCAGCTCTACAGGCAGTCACAGTGATGTAAACAAGATTCAGATCTATAATCCAGAGTAGGACTGCTGTGTGGCACATGGCTTTTATCCAGTATTTGTGTGTGAGTTACAGGGTGTAAGTTTACAAGAATGCTTGTCAACAGCATTGCTTTTTAGAAAGCCCAATGAGATGAAGAAGCAATAATCAGTTTGGGTTCTTTGATCAAGCAGGGTGTATAGATCCCAACTTCAAATACCCAGGTACAACTTTCATTCCTACCTGTGTATGCTGGCACTTGAGGACAGAATGCAGGAGATGCACAAGAAATCAGTAATCCTAATGGACACTGACCTCTTCCAAGGAGAAGAGCAACCTTAATCAGAGTTGATACTGCTAGTTCTTTTTAGATTTCTTCTGCCTGCTTTGTTGTGGCTTAAAGAGCTACTTTTCCTCAGTGACTAATTCTATCAATATTGTGCTGTTTGTCAGATTAGTTATGGGCCGGATCTGGCAAAGGATTCCTCTCAAAGTAATCCCATTATTGTTGTTATCCAAGTGTACCTTTGCCATGCTCTTGAAAGGTACTATAACGTGGTAATGCTGAAGACTAAATGAAGCTAATTAGTACACAGATTGTTTGTTCTACTGGGCATGACTGAAATGCTCCAGGGATTATGGAAAATAACAAGTATTTGGCTGGATGATAACATTTGTGACAAGTATCTATGCAACTTTTTGATGTACTATCAATAAACCTGCTGGATATTTTTCCATCACTGGATGAACTAACAATAGAGAACATGAATGTAGCCAACCTGTTTTTATTATAGGTTAGTGGTTGTCATGGTTATGCATAACTCCAAGGTCTATCAAGTGGCTGCTTCAGGAAGCTTACAGTCTTGGTGGAGACAATAAATGCATGGCAGATGACAACAGAAAAGAGCACAATTCTGAAAACATGATTTCAAGGGTCTTTAAACTGACTTGTGTCTTACTTTACCGCTATTGTATAGTTTCATCTTTGTCCTTTCTCTAAGTGTACAGAATGACTTTTTTTTATACTAAGATTTTTTTATTAATAAAGATTTAATCGTGACTTATTTTTGGCCTGCAAAACCGAGCTGGTGTTCCCTGTTGCCTGTGGTGCAATTGGTGTGTGGGTTTGGGTTTTCTTTTTTCGAATATGTATTTATTTTTCTGTTCTTGTTTAACATGGAGTAATTGAAAAACTTAAAGTCCGCTCAGAAATCTGTGTTGTGCATGCATCGCATTCTTCCTTCAGTCACTTCAAGGTCTGATGTGAGTTGAAAAAGGAGTGCAAGCTAGGAAAAAGCCCCTAACACCTTTTTCTATAAGATCCTGTTGTAAAGGAAGAGAAGCAGACAGCACAACAGTTGCAAGAAGGTGATTGTGACTCTCTTTGAAGATGTTTGAAATCACAGAAGAAAGAGAAGCCGGAGCCCTGTTGTTATTATACATGTGAAATACCAGACTCACGAAACACTGTGAAAAACAAGTGATAAGTTTCCATATTACTCACTGAGTTTAAGCTGCTTCTGTCCTTATAGAGCCAAAAAGCGGGGTGCAGAACAGGCTTAAAGAGCTGATAAACTTTTAAGACCCACAAAACCCCTCCAAATCAAAACAGAGTTATTTTTTAGGGAGTGGCGAGGGGAGGAAGGCTGCATGTTGTTTGCTTTCATCTGCTTAGGCTCTATGAACCACTTGTTTTTGTAATGGCATTGATGGGATAGAAACCTCTGCCATAGAGAGGTGTCCTCGTGCCATCCACATCCTCTTTTACCGTGATTGTTAGCATAGAAACACATAATCACTGGATGATTCTATGCAAGTGCTTTTATTGAGGAGCTCTGGGAGTCAGGGTACAGACAAACCCAAATCTGACTCTGACATGGATTCGAGATGGATACATTTTATACTCTTCCTTTACATAACTGTTGTATAATTATATGTTAATCATTAAATTGATATTGTTTTATTGTTATATATTGTTTTCACTCAAGCATGAGTTTCAGTCCCTTTCCCATATATTGATTTTATCGACTATTTAGGTGGGTACACACAGGTGGGTGCAGATGATTCTACTAAGACAATGCATAATCACTCCCGTTCCCCAGGCCTACTTTAGCTACCACGATTTTAGAAACAGTTTAACCCTATGCTACCATGATCAGCTCAGCATTTGGGCAGCACCCCTCCCAACTCATAGTAATTTGTGGCAGTTCTTCAAAGGATGCAGTGAACCAGCTCCATTAATTAATATCCAATATTGCTATAGCAAACTCCTGAGAGGATATGGGTAAATGGGACATGAAAATGCTTGCAAACAAAGGGCTGCATTTTGTCACATCTCAGTAATAGGGAAAGGTTAGTTTTCTTGATTTAAATGCCAATACAATGGCAATACCTTTGAGAGGAGGGAAAAGCCAAAATTTAATTGATTTTAAGAGATGCTGAGATGCTGAGATAAATAGGAAGGGGAAGCTATATTGTATGGTTTAAATGCAGCTTGGAATAAGGAAAACAGGAAAATAGTATGATTTCACATGCCAATCCAGCCAAGACAGGTACAAATGTTTGATCAATGATTAATTGTAATAGAAAAAAAATATTTTTTTGCTGTTAGAAGGTCTATAGGTAGAGATCCATTTAAAGTTAATCTGTATATTGTTATCCATCTGGAAAAAAAGTAAATATCAGAAACAAGAATTGTGCCAGCATGTAAGTGCTAAGTTAGATCCAACTATCATAACCAAATTAGGAATGGAGAGCTGGCCTTGAGAAAGAATGTTTATTTTCTTTACCTCAAGCACACATATAGCAGCGATATTTAATAATGGACTTCCGTTTCTTTCCTAAAAGGAAACTTAACACATAGTCCTGGTCCTAGTAGTACCCTATTTTAGAAGTTAAAATAGAGGAAAATTCTTGGACCTTTTTTTTGGTTCAAGAAGGATGAAATCTGCCTGTTCTGCATGTTCAGATGGAGAAATTCATAATAACAAAGTAATTTTTTTCCCCATTCATTGTGATTTGGAAGAAATACTGTAAAGTTACATTTCTTTCCTAGAGTTTTCTTTCCTGTATGTGAGGTAAGCAATACTGCATATTGTGGATGGACAATAGTGAGGATTAACTCTAAAGACTGTAACTACTGCAGTAAAATGGGATTTTTTTTTTTTTAATATACTTGCTTTTTCTGCAGAAGCAAGAATGATAAATGGACTCAGGTAAATATAACAGGTTTTCAATATAAGAATGAAGAGCAAATCTAACAGCAAATCAAACTCATTTTGAGTTGTTAGGAGTAAGGATTATCCTTGTCTTTTTTTTTATGGTCACTTCTCTTTGTGGTATTACAACATTCTGACACTTTAAAATAATTGCAAATCACCTCTTTATTTTTTTTCATGATCTTAACTAATACTGCATTATTTCCTCTTGAAAGCAGCCTCTCTGTTATTGTCACTTCTCAACTTTTCTGTGAAGGAAAACCCAAGCAGGATTTACTCCGACGTTTCTACCAGGAATAATATTGTTTGCAAAACATTTCTCGGGTTATTGCACTTACAGCTGGTGACTGAAAGTTTTGACCATGATCATGTTCGGTGCCCTGGCTGACTCTTCATTGATGGAGGGATTCTGTCAGATTTCTTTTGTCACGCACTCTGTCAGATGCCATTTTAAGCTGTTCTGGCAGCAGCAGATGTGAAATATACTGTTTGTAATCACTGGAAGATAGGTTTTTGTAATAGAAAGAGGGTATCACTACTAAAGAAGAGAATCTGATCAGTGTTTTGGGAGGAAGTTGTGAAAAAGCATATTTTTTTCTTTTTTTCCACTTCCATCCCTCTCAGAAACTGGAGAAAGAAATTGCTGTTTCCCAAGCCTATGACAAGAGAAGATTCAGCTCCCACTTACACTACTTGATGGCATGTTCAGAGACACTCTATTGAATTTTTCTCCAAAATAAAATTATAAAAGTGATTGTAGTCAAAAAGACAGAACATGATTGGGACAGATATAATGTTAGAGCAGCTCATAAAAGGAATAAAAAAGGGGTTGTGCACTCCAAAAGTTACTTTTCTTAGCTATGTCAACCATCGTGTCTCCTTCAAACTTAACCATCTTTGGCATCAACACAATTAACTTTCATTTATACCTGTACTACAGAAGTCATAATCTCACTTTACTTGTTTAGTTGAGGTAACACCACTGGGTGCAAGGTAAAACTGTTTTGTCAGTTTGTAGAGGAGAGCCAAGGTACAGCTTGATGTCAGCCACCCTACGGGGGTCATCTTCAGGACAGACTGAAGCCTGGATGTCCAGGAGAAATACAGCAATCCTGGAAATAGCTTTGTAAAAGGTTTTCAGATTTTGTTTCCCTCTCCTCTCCTTTTGTTTTGTTTTCTGTTGCTCTTTTTGCAACAAGTGAAAAATCACCTCATCCTGACTTTGAAGTAGTCAGGGATGGAGAGTCTGTAAAACAACCTGAAAGTGAAGTAAAGTAAAATTTTCCGTGGTTGGTCACCTTCACCTTTAAAGATCTTCCCCACTGGCACCAACTTGAATTTCTCTGTGAGCAGCAGTTCAGGGGTTAGTCAGGAATGCACGACCTAAATAACAAGTAAAGTTCTAAAGTGCTGATTCCACCTTCTCTTCAAGGATCTTTCCAAAGAGGTTGCATCATTTTGTTTAATACCCAGCTACACTGACTTCAAGAAGTATTTCAGCACAGCGGGAGTGGATCAATAGGTGGAAGCAGCTGGAGCTGTGCTTTTTGCTTCTGTGAGTCAAAGCTAAAAGCCAGGCTCCCAGAGCATGTTTTGGACTCTAGTTTACAGACCATTGCTAAGTGAGCCAAATGAGAAGGAAAAAGGTGATAGTGCAGTATTGACACGGCATCAAACATTGGCCAGCTTGAAATCTTGGATCCTGAGCTGCCACTCAATTCACTTTTAAGTGGAATTTAATGAGTAAATTCCTCAGTATCTCAAATAATAATAATAATATTTTTAAAGAGTTCTACTCATCGCAACTAACTACTTGGATGAAATGACACAAGAATTCACATTTTTGGAATTTAATTTTAAAATAACTTTCAATCCTCCCTTTGATAAAATGTATTGTACATTTTTTTTTGGGTTTTAATTCCATTATTACATTATATAGAGAGTAGCTTCTTCATCTTAAAAAAAAGCCACCTTACATTTTGAATAAAGTTTTGGAACCTACAAAAGGTTCTTTAAATAAACCTAGTTTTGATATCATATATCTTTCTAAGACTCTATAAAAGTCATGTTTCATTGTTTCATAACAGTGCAGAACTGAAAGGATAATACTAGGAGTAAAATACACAATGAAATAAGTTCCTTTAAATAGGTATTTTCCCAACATATTTTAATCAGGTTAATTTAATGCTGACATGACTCCGGCTCTGACTCACCATAATGTTTAAGTTCAGATGATATCTGGAATCACCACAGCATCACACTGACGGGATGCGTTAGTGGCCATACAATTTCTCCATGGCAGGAGCAGATTGAGTGGAGTATTGAATGGAAAAGGCAAAGGTAACTGTGTGTGGTATGTGGTAATACCTTCACATCCTGTCACAATAAAATGCCCACCTGCAAAATACAAAATCAATTTGTGAAAAAAACAAACCAAGCCAAAACACTGCACCAAAAAAATCTTCCTTCTTCACATTTTGTGCTTTCCAGAAACATATTTTTCTTGATGAAGCATTCCATCATCTGTATTTCTTTCTAATGTGATTGCAAAGGACTGACAAACTGAAATGCATTTTGCAAAGACATTGTTACTTCCACTGCTAGTTTTACTTGGTGTTATAATTATTGTCCTACATTAATCTTTTGCCATTACTGTTTAATGTATTTAGTGGGGAAGTTGTTTCTCTGCGTGTCTGTCACTGTACTGTGAATTTAACTATTTTTTGGCCTGGAGGGGGAACCTTTATGGTATAAACCCTTTTAAAATACCTACTCACCACTAAAATAGAGCTCCAGTAACTGAGCTGGGCAGATCATACCTTCAAAGATAAATGTGCACAGGCTGTAACTCTCTCATGTTAGGACTGACTTTTATTCTGTATTTTTACAACATAGCATTGGATATTAATCTTGAAAGGCATCAACTGCTAGGCATTATAAAATTATATAAGGCCTTTATGACTAATTCTGAAAATGGATGTCCCTTCACTTCTCTTTGGTCATTAAAGCATCTGCAGCATTTGAAAATACACAGAAATCAAAAGTGCTTTTTGTAATAAATAAATGTAAACTCATTGATGATGGATTTGAAGTAAAAAAAAAGTCCAAATAACAAAAAGGATCACAAGGTGGATGGTTGTGATAGTCATTCACACCTACCTAAATTTCTAATTATATGTAAGGATCATGATGGCTCAAAGACTCACAGAGTTTAAATTGTTATCAGTGCTCATTCACTCTCTCTCCTCTCCCTGTGTTTTTCTCTGCACTAATTAAAACAAAAATACAAAACAATGCAAGAACAATCATCATTTTAGCACCTACACAGAAGTAGGAAAACGAGATGGAAAGGACAGCCAGGGCAGGCAGCACTCCTTTTAAGCCTAGAATGGGTCAGCCTATCTTTAGGACATACTTCTTTCTGTCTCTGGTTATGGAAAAAAAAAGCCAACCC
>VZTA01028491.1:52625-69314 GCA_013398855.1 Mohoua ochrocephala
CCCCCCCCTCCCCCATCCTCCATCCCTCGTCCCCCCAACCCAAAAGTATGTGGCCAAGAAATAATATAGGCCATATTAAAAGGTCAGAAAGAGCAGGCCCTTGTATCATTTATACTGAGCCAACTCTAAAGAAGGAAAATGGATTGAAAGAAACCACAGCGTGGCTGTAAAACAGGGGGCAGAACTGCAGCACAATCTTTTACCTCAATAAAACCCTGACTTTTAGGCTGAACAATAGCACGCCTGAAATACGCTGACAGGATATGTTCCTGCCACGGCCAGCGAGAATTTTGTTTAAGACCTCTTTTATGGGCTAATCTTCTCAGAAATTGCTTGTCTTGTGGGAATGTTGTCCTGTCCCTCCCTCCCCCCTGCCCCTCCAGGTTTATGCACATGTTACATTGAAGTGGATGAAGTCTTTATGGGGCGCATGTTGATGGGCTGTAGCCAAGCAAAAGCTCCTTGAGGCATACCCCACGTGTGTATTTAATTCAAAACGTTGTGAATTTCAGGGAAAACATAATTTTAAAAAAATATGTAGTATTTCAGCGAAAGAACAGAAGATACATGTAAAACATTTTGACTGCTCATAACAATGATTGCTGCCAGATGTAGTGTGAGGAATAACCTGAATTTAGCATTAACCTGCAACATCAGAGAGAGCAAGGATATTACTAAACTCTGAGAAAGCAACATTAAATGCTGCAGTAGATTGCATGTGGGGGCTAAATTCTCTCTTCCTTCCACTAAAGAACACTAAGAATGATGTCTCTACTTAGACCAGAGCCATCGGATAGGCAGGCTGAGAGTAGGAAAGGAGGATGAATGAACCAAACCTTAACTGGCTGCAGCAGATTGTCAGAAAGGAAATCTGCAGGTTTATCTGGGGTCCAGACCTAATGTGACAAATATCTTGGCACAGAACCAGTGGAGATTGTTCATTATTTTACAGTAAAACAGTCAGGAGTATTTATTTATTTATTTATTTATTTACTTATTTGAGGTTTTATTTAATTAATTATTAAGTCCGATGAACATTTTAGCTGTAGGGACTGGAATCTCTAATGAGCTGAAAATTCTTGGGCAAATGGATGCTGAGAGATTGATGTCATTAGCTTTTAGCTCCTGAGAATTTATATCTGAAACACACAGCTATATATTATTATTATTATTATTATTTTGATATGCATTAGTCTAAAATAATAAAATTTATTAACTGAAGTTAATTTTTACTTGTATAATTTGCAATCTGAAGAATGACTATGCAGTGTATGGAAGAATATAGGTAAGGACATAATTTTAGTAGGATTTCAGCTATTTTGGGATCCATTTAGTTGATGAGAGGGATGCACTTCCAGCATGAAGAGATAAAGGACAATTTTATGGTGTCTTTTCAGGATTGAAAAGACTGTACAGCTGAAAGTAAAGTTCAGTTAATAAACCTCACTCTCATTTCCCTGATGTGGAGGAGTGACCTAGAAAGAGCAGTGCTTATGTTTGTCTGCTGAAAGGGTGTACTACAAATACAGGACAAGGAGTTCATCTTACATAGCTCCTTATTTCCAAGAAATCCAAGCACCTCTAGTCTTACATAAGTCACCCAGGACACTACAGCTGAAGTTACTGTGCTGAGACTTGCTTAACACTGTTCTATAATTAGTTAGAAAGTCGATTCAACATTTATTTCAAGTGTATGAGGGAGAAGCAACTTCATGAATAGATAATAGAGAAGGCATATATTGTCTGAATGCATTAGTTTAAAAAAGTGTTCTTAAATTACTGTTTTATTGAAAGGTGTGCATTTGAAGATCTAGATTATTCCATCTGCAAGTCAACACATTATGTGCATTACACTTGTATTAAATTATTATGCCTCGGCTAAATAAAGGCCCTCATCCCTGGTGCTTCCCTTTTATGAGCCTCCTACATTAATGTGTGTAAAGGCACATGGGAGTGAAGGAGAGAAAGAATTCTTTGTACTTTCAGTGTTTATTGAACCACAGTTTTTGGGTCATCTCAAAGAGTAGGCACAATTTGAGCAGTAAAAACATAAAATCTCTCTTTTTAGAATCTTCTTTTGAGACCTGCCAAGATTTCCTTTATTATTGTCTAGTTATTCCCGCTTTCTGACAAGACACGAAATGAGGACACAAAGAGTTCTCAGCTTGTGGGGCAGTTTGGGGCTGTTTCATGCATTGTACATTAAAAAAATCAACAGAATGCAAGACTTACAGTCAGTACATAAAGATATGGAAAGTCAGAAATGTTTGAGAAGGGAGAAACAGGAACAGAGAAGGTGGGATATAAACACTCTGCCTTTAGCTTTCTTCTTTTTAGAATTCTCTGCAAATTTAAGTAACTGTTATCAATTAATTGTTTTCCACCTTTTAACTGTTATACTCTTGCCAGTCAAGCGTCTGGCTGGACAGGAATGGGAGTACTTAACATCAGTGATTTCTAACCCATGGGGTCTAAAAGTTGGATTTGAAACCTAGTATCAGTAGGTACAAGCTTTTTTTCTTTCAATTTCAGATAAAATGTTGCTGAAAAACCTATATAAAATAAAGCACCAATGCTATAGCCTACCAAACGCAAACCCCAGTATTTCTGGAGATGATTTAGAAATTTTATACACATAAATACTTGTCGTGGCTTAACCCCAACCAGCAACCAGGCCCCATGCGGCCTCTTGCTCACTCCCCCAACCAGCAGGACTGGGGAGAAAATGGGAAGGGTGAAAGGTAGAAAACTCGTGGATCGAGATAAAGGCAGTTTAACAGGGAAAGCAAAAGCCGTGCACAAGCAAAGTAATACAAGGAATCAACTCACTGCTTCCCACGGGCAGGCAGGTGTTCAGCCATCGCCAGGAGAGCAGGGCCCCATCCCATGTAATGGTGACTTGAGAAGACAAAACCCTTCACTCCAAACATCCAGCCCTTCCTTTCTCTTCTCCCCAGCTTTATTGACCGAGCGTGATGTCCTATGGTCTGGAACACCCCTTTGGTAGGTTTGGGTCACTAGTCCTCCCTGTCTCTTCCCCACTTCCCGTGCACACCCACTCTCCTCACCAGCCTGGCGGCACGAAAAGCAGAGAAGGCCTTGGCTCTGTGTAAATCCTGCTCAGCAACAGCAAAAACATCTCTGTTTTATCAGCTCTGTGTTCAGCACAAATCCAAAACACAGCCCCATACCAGCCACCGTGAAGAAAGTTAACTCTGCCCCAGCCAAAACCAACACAATACTTTATAATGCTCCTTAAAGATCATAGAATGGATTTATTGAACCACAGCCCCTCCCCCTAAAATTATCAACACAGTGTTTAGCATTTCCATGGAAACTCTTATTAGCATATACTAACTTTTTCGGCTGTGTAATCTTCAAACTGCATTAGCATTTTTTCTTTCATATAAAAGGAGTGATAGAGCAATCAATTTAATTCTGTAGTTCCCCCTCTTCAGTCTCATATCACAGAATCCCAGAATAAGCTGAGTTGGAAGGGATCCACAAGGGTCATCGACTGCAACTCCCAGCCCTGCACAGCACCATCCCCAAGAGTTATACCACGTTCCTGAGAGTATTGTCCAAATGTTTCTTGAACTTGGCCAGGCTGGTGCTCGATATCAAACCACCAAAGTACCACTGATGATGCCTCTGTCAGGGCCTGTACTAGAAAAGTTTATAATCAAGGACACTGAGTGTTTGCATTTCTGCAGGGAAAATTGCTTCTGAACATACTGTATTCTTATACAGCAGCTTTCTTTTTCCTAGCAGATTGCTACATTTTTGCAAAAAAAAAGCACTTTCATGCACATTTTTGTGTGTACACATGAATTTAGAAACTGTCATACATTATCTATTTTAAAATTATTTTTAGTTTTTGAAATATAACTAATACTAAACCCAGTAATTTTTATACTTTTATAATTTTATTTTATTTTTCATTATAATGCCTATGCAAGCATTAAAATATTATTTAATTGGAGCTGAGCTTCAGTCTGAAATAAAACTTTACATTGTACAATTATCCATGTGGTTTATCTTTTCGGCACCGAAATTAATGACAACTTTCACAACAGCTTCTGCTAAGCCAGCTGAAAATATACAAAATTTATCTTCTCTTTTACTGATGAGGTGGTACAATAAAATAATTGCGTGGGTGAAATTTCCTAGCCTGCATTATGGTCCTCACATACCCACTGGGTTCAGAATCACAAATCCAAACTCAGTTTAGGCTGCTCTTCTACCAGAGGCATGTTGCTTCAGGTTTTAATGATTGATTAAGCAGACCTATGCATATCTCATCCTCCTTTCATATCTATCTAATCCCTTGTGGCTGAGGGATCCATCAACCAATTAAATGACCCCCTCAGTAAATCAAATTAATCAGCAAGTCCAGAGATGTTTCCACTGTCATGCACGATTGCTAAGACGTGCTGGACACTGTAGTAACATCTGCAGTGCTGTCTCCAGAAGTAGCAATGATCTTTAGTCGTAAGATCATGATTTGGAAAACTGCTGTGTCAGAGTAATTAAAATCAGCTCTGCTGGCTCAAGATGTTTTCTAGTTCTCTCACCAGATGGTAATAGCCTGTGTCCAAAGCCTCTCTGTTTTCCTCAAGATTTAATCTTATTTCCACTAAAATAATGATTATGACACAGTAATAGCCATAACAGAGCCCTCACTTCTAGCCCACTTGAAGAGGCTGGCCCTGTAAAAAATCATATTCAGGAACAACAAATCATCTTGGTGCAATTATGCATTTAAAGCAGCTTTTGAACTTTACATTTTCTTTGTCTGAAAGATATGTTTATTCTTGAGCATATAATTTGCCCTTGCATTTACCAGGGACAGGTATGCCCTTCCTTCTTGTACAGTTCTCATATTTAGGACAATTCAGCAGAAATAAAAATCAATCAAGTTGCAAAGGTGCTGAATTTTCCTAGAAGCCTTTTATAATGGGAGTCGCTTTTGTTGGTGAGTCTAGGACCCAAGAGTTTCTTCTGCTGGGTTTCAAAGGTGTTCCATATTGGAAAAAGGATCAACAGGTAAAATGAATAAGTAGAACAGCAGTCCCTGGGATTCACTGTTTGGCATAGTGTACCCGTGTGCATTTATTTTTAGTGGCATATGGATATGTCATTACTTTCATCTTTTTAAATATAGGCCTTCTCCTTTTCCTTTTAGAATTAATGCAGTGTGGAAGTGGGCATTTTGTTTATTGAGCCCTTGCAATACCATACATGGATTTTGGAGTGTGTATGCTTACAAATGCTGCAGGGATGACCAATTTTTATGAAAATACATCACTGAGGAGCCAACATGCCAATTTCAAATACTGCAGGTGTTATAAATGGAAGTGAGAACAGCAGCTAATTTAAATAACTTCCCATTGCCAAGCCATCTTCCACCCTAAGAGGATTCTGAAGCACATTTTGCCCTAGAAAAAATGATGTCATTTGCTATTTTCCAATGCAGCTGAATTACAAATTACTTCTTCAGCATAGACCAGAGGGGAGAAAAGTAGATATGTGGGATATTGGTATCCAAACAAGATTTTAGTAAATAGACAGACAAAAAGTGTTTCATCAACAGCTGATTATGGTCACCCATTCACATTTTTTACTATACATTAGGTACCAGTAACATGCTCAGAGCCATGCAAAATGCAATTGCTGCCTACTCCTTAAGGCTAGGAGTCAGACAGCAAAGATACTAAGAAGGAAGTATGCTTGTCAAATGCCTAGAGGAAAAAAAATTAAATGATTTTGTTTTAATAACTTATTTCTGTATTGTTTCAGTGGAAAATGTCACATGGCCTTTTAAGGACAAAAAATGTTTCATAACGTTTGCAGAAGATGCCACTTCTAGTAATGCCATGCCCTCACTTGTCTTGATGAGCTAAATAATGTGATTTTCAGACAGCCATCTAAATTTTCCCAGATGAGATGATAGCCGTCCAATTTACTCAAGTTTCCACTCAGTATATGATTCACAAATCATTTATCAATGACAATATAAACCAATTATATTTCTAATTGCCCTTTAACAGATGAAAATATATACACAAACGTTTAACTTAGTCCATATTTCCTAATGATATATGGGCTCATTCTTTTAAATGAGTGCGATTTGCATGTCAGACTCCTGAATTCCAGCCTGAAAGAGCATTGAACCCATTCATGGTCCATGACAGAGGAATCGTGGCTAAATAAGCAATGTACCGGATGTCCATGGTTCTGGCCTGAGGCATTATTTCACTATTTTTCTAGAACTTCTTTGGTTTTTTTTCCCTGGGATCTTTATGCCAACTTCATATCAGGACTTATAGCAGTTAATTTTTGCATCTACCACTTCCTTAAGCTATGTGAAGACATGGGAGTGAAATCTGGTCTCACTGAAATCTCAACCAAGAGCCCACGAACAGAGTTTAGGTGAGAACTAATTCTGAGTTTTCCTCAGAGTTTAGGTGAGAACTCTTTATGCAAATCGAATGACTTTTGAGACAGCAAAGTCCTCTGCCTTTGATGGGAGATAATTTTACCCCAGACTTTTTCAGCATAGTAACCACACATACTTCCACGAAATTAACATGCAATGTCTGACTTGTCTTTAAGAACTCAATAGTCAATTTTGTAAAAGTCACTTATTAAGGTATAAAATGAAAGCCAAACAACAATAAAAAAATCTAATTTCTGAAAAATGTGAAGAATAAAACATTAGATTAGTCAAGGCACATCTGAAGGAGAAAGCTGTAGTCATGAATTATTAGTACAAGGAAAGCAAAATGCTCTCCTTTCTCTTAAAAGTCAGTTCAGCTCACACACCAGCACAAAGTGACCCCCACATTTCTTCATTTTTGACAATTCCAAATCAGGTGCAACAGGACTGCTGAAACCTCTTTCAACACAGAGGGATGGGGGTTTTTTGTATCATAATTTCTCCATCACTTTATTAAATCGTAATCCACATAGGAAAAGATACTTAAAAACTTAGACTGAAGGACTTTGTTCAAAAAATTACCTTTTGCCAAACACAGACTTGAATAGGCTTGCATGCCCTGTCTGTCACTGCTGATTGTGCAGGGAACCCAGGGAGACCAGTTGTGCAATTGAAGGCAGTGAGCTAGGTGCCCAAGGTCTGAGAGGGAACAGACTCCCTGTGCACAACAGCAACAAAGCAATCAGCAGGATTCTCAAAAAGGAGACAAAAATACCCAGTTCATTTTCTGTTGTGGTGACTCAGCCCTCTGAAGGGCTGTGGAGCCCTGATGCACATCGGGCTCTGCCCATTCAGTGGTGGGAGCAGTCTGAAGAGGACAAGGACAATACTGGAATATCCTCTCCCTGTTAAGTTAGGGTGATCTCCCGACATCCCCCTGTTTGTTATGTCCCAGTTGCATATGTATCCCCTTATGTTGAATATTTACCCCCTTGTTACATATATATTCTGTTCTGGAACCTTCAATGCTATTCGATGTCCTATTGGTTTATCCTTCCCTAATCCCTCCTCCCTCCTTTCCTGTTTGTTACCCTGGTTGTCCCTCAGATATTTGCTGTTTTGTGATTTGTTATTGTGTTCCCTTTATAACCCTGGACCCTCATCGAGTTCTTGCTCTTTCTTGCCCCTGGACCCTCCGGAATAAACCTTTTACTGGACCCCAAGCAAGGAGCCCTTCCCTCCTCCTTTGCCTCCGGCGCCTTCCCAGCTGACACTCTGCGAGCCCCTTCCCCACTGGGGAAGGACAGCACAGCAAGAACAGCAGCCAGCTCCTGTCAGCAGTGGCCGAGCCCTGTGGCCAGGGACGCTGCAGGACAGCCGCAGACTCCCTCGAAGAGGGGTGGCTCGAGGGGAGCCGACACGGCGATTTTCAGTTTGTGTCCAACTTCCAACTTCAGCTGCTTCTAAGCCCTTAGCTCAAATACCTTCTTATATCACAAGATCATTGTAGAACTCTCTAGAAGTGGTTCCACGGGGTTTACTTCCGTTGTATTTATACATAAGCAGAGGGAATGTGATACCCTTAATGTTGGTGCCACCATGTTTTGCTCAAAGTTGTGCTGAGTGAGACACAGGTCTCTCCTGCAAAGTTTAGTGCAGAGAACTGATGGTGGAGATAAACCAAGAATAATTTGGAAATGAATCTTTTTTAACATAAAGCATTTTTAGGGAAATGTATTTTTACCAGACTTGCATCAGTGGTGGTGTCAGGCCACAGCTTCATGTTAAACGAAGAAGGCATGTTTTAAGGGATATTAAATGCAACAGACTTCTCTGGACCTCAGTGGTTGTGGGTGAATACTAGATGACAGCACAAGAAACGAAGCAGTTAGTGAAACTAAGTTCAAGTTAGCTTCAAGTAAATTAAAATGCCGTGGCAGTGTAACAAAATAAATGGAGAAGGATTAAGCAATCTCTATTCATTTGGTATTTGCATGAAACAGTTGTCATAAAAAATTAGAAAATCATAGGAAGCTTTTTCAGAAAATGGTTTGAAGTAGATGTGGACTTCACAGCTACCCAAAAAGGAGAAATCTTGAAAATATATTACATACCTGTGAGCCCTCATTAAATAAGAAATATAAAAGGGACAGTATTTGGCAATAGTCAGAGAGAAAATGTCCATCTTTTGGTTAGAATTGGGACATATCGTCAAGAGAACTTAGAGCAACAAGTGAACCAAATCCTCTGAGAAGTCATTTGAGACTTTTTCCCAAGGATAAGGAAGCCCTGAACACTGAGCATATATATGTGAAGGCTCTTACTTTCCTTCATTTTCCCTGCAAGCTTTTTCCCCTTTTCTAATTACCAGCTGAAAGAGGAGTAAGTCGATTTCTTGCCATGAATGTTATTTACCAGAGAAAATGTAAATCTTACTAGTCATGGAACAAAGGAAAACCAGTGAAGCAGCTCACCTAAGGAGACCTGAAACAGGCAGCTTATCACATGCTCCAGCACTTAAATTTAAGAAGAACTAACTCAGTGCTGCTGCTGTTGAGACTTGGGAAACAAGAACCTCAGAGTATCTTGGGAGCCTCAGAGAAAGGTTGAAAACAGTTAGCAAAGAGCAGTGTTCATATTAACTTTCTAAGGAGGTGATGGGTCCAGCCTGACATCAAGAGAGAAAGGGAATTGTGGGGTGGGGACATTAAGACATGACATAGGAGCAAACACTTTGCCCATCCAAGGGAGGAAGATAATCATTGTTACAAATCCATGCCTGCTTATGAGGTTGATCTCTAAGTTAAATTTATGAGGGAAGATTTTGCACTTCTGCAGGGCAAATGTGTGGAGCAACTGCATTTGAAGAAATTCTGTGCTGTCTTGACACCCTGAAACCAGGAGCTCACTCTGTGTTGCTACTGCTCATGAGGATCAACTCACGCTGTTTGGTGAGAATCAACTGTCTCCAGTCTTGGGAGTCTAATGATAAAACCTTCTGAAGGGAAAATCCATCATAAAACAGTTAAGGATCAATATAACTGGTGCAGAACTATTTCCATACCCCATGCATGTTCTGCTGCAGCCTGAAAATATTATCTTCCATGAAACCTCATCTGCAAGAGGAATTAAAAAGATTCAGTGTAAAAAGGGAGAAACCTGCCTCCTGGCAGAGAAATATGTTATTAGAAGGCAATAGAACTGAAAAAAAAGCCTGGGAAAAGTAGGAAATGCAACTTTATTTATTGCTATACTGTATTGCCATCCAAATCTGACCTCGTTGCACAGATATCTGGACAAAGTGTTTTTTAAAGGGAAAAAATAATAATTTTTTGGAATCTTGCTGTAGGGTAACACTTGCATGGAGAACCAACTCTCTAAATCACAATGACTGATGTCTGTCCAGTGGTGACAGGCAGCTCAGTTGCAAGGATCCTCACAGTGCAGCATCCAGCTGAATCCAGAGAGACTCCTCAAGTTACCATTTGGTTCTTTCCTTACAAGTCAGCTGACCACGATGCCGTGTGCCCACCCCAGCGCACGCAGAGCTCGTCGCGATTGATACACCCGAGCTAAACACAAAGCACCTCTCAAGGACTGCGCTCAGAAGACTAAACTTGAGACCATTTCTGCTGGAGAAGTTTCTGCTGACTTTTACAGATGTCTAATCTGCGCACAGCCCAACACCTCTGCAGTAGGGACACTTTGGTACACTCCACCACGGATGTTAATGGGCACATCTAGGAGTGCAAATTGAGCTACACACAGGGGAAGGTGCTCTGGGGCAACTGATGCGACCATTCAAAACTACCAAGTGTAGGGCTGCTGTAAACAGCAATCAAATATTTAATTATGAAGGGTCAGTCACTTTTCAGGTCGATCCACTGCCTCAAGCTGATTCATTATCTCATTTATGCACATGATTGACTGGGGAATATCCTGAGGGAATTCCCTCCAGGAATTAAGTGCGTTCTGGACATTCATATGAGCACAGCACCAGAACTCAGCTACGCCACAATTATAACACAAGAGAAGACTTTATTTGTATACTTTGAACTCACTTTCAACTCAAATCCCATGAGTATCGTTTGAGTATTCAGAGAGATCATATTTTCAAAAGCAATGATAAATATTCTGCATACACCTGCAGTAAAACTGTTATTTGAATTTTTTTTAGATATATTTCTACAAGTTTGACTAAGAAAAGAGAGCTAAAAGGACAGCGTCTCTTGAAAGACTTGATGGGTAGAAAGGCTGTTAATTGAAAAAGACAAATAAATATGGCATTACAGTTCCTATTTCAATAAAGGGTAAATTAGTAAAAAAAAAAAAAAAAGACAGCAATATTAATGTATTCAGAAGATTTCAAGAGCAGGAAAAGAAGGGAAGTTAGTTCAATTAAAATGTGCAACAAAAGAAAATAATTTATTTAAAGAGACAAAAGAAATACAAACCTTTTTACTAATTCACAGATTGCTGCTGGAAATTAAGGGCTTGCTTGCCTATAAAATAATTAGAGGTGGCGTTGGGAATAGAGTGAGGGAAACAGCCCTGACAGGGAGGAAACCAAGGAGACAACCAACTTCCACATTTCTGGTTTATGCAAACCAGCTGTCTCCAGGAAAAAGGGGTTCACTGTGGACAGTAACAATAAAGATTGTTATTTGCATAGTTTTCTTTTTCAGATGAGAAAACAACAGTTATTTAAACTCAGTCAATACGAAAGAATATCAACTTCTCTTAAACTGTGAAGCAGCTCCTCAGGGCTACATCAGCATTTACACAAGAATTAAAGTGTTACAAACGTGGCAGAAATAGAACACCTGCTTTCCAGGATGTGTCTTGATGTTAGCGTAGGCATGGACCGTGTCTGAACCAGATCCAAAGTACAAATCACATTACCTTGTTTATGTAGGCTGGACTACTGTTGTTACCTCCTGGTTCCATTTCCTTAGGCAGTAAAAAGTTGCATTGTTTTATTTGAAATATTTATAGTTGTTTTGAGTATGGTAGTGTTTTACTAGAATACTGCAATTTTCAGAATGTGGAGTTCTATCACACATTCTGAGATTAAATTCTCGACTATCTCAAAACTATCATTTACCTTAAAAATTCTGTTTTGACTTGACTAAACTTCCAGTGATTACGAATTTGACTGATACTAGTCCACGGTAACTTGTTTGAGATCTGAAGCCACTTTTGCCTCTGAAAAAGAGAGTGAAGCTGTACCCCAAAACCTCTGAGGATGTGTAGACCTGTGCCGTGTCTGTGGAAAGTAGCATTCTCAGCCTTTGCTCTCATCTGGGAAGAGACTGAAGATGATTAAACATGCTTCAGACCTGATGCCAAATACTTGGGGATCAGAGTATTTTTAAACTGCCTGCAGATGCTAAGAATCATTCTGGTTAAGCCCAGGTGATGATACCTGCTGTAAAAGTGATCTTTTCTGTAATTGATAGTAGAGGTATTTTTTTAAGCTGGATTTTTTAGGACTCCTTGAAAATTCTATGAGAGCTCTCATGTAAAAAACAACATGAAGTAACATGGAATTCATGTTATCCCTATAAGTCCAAAAGATGCTAAAATATTTATCTTAGTAAAATTTTGGGTGAAACAATTTTTTTTTCATTTTCTTTTTGTGAAAATTCACTCCCCTCAAGTTTTCACTGGTTAGGATTCTCAGCTCTAACGTTAACACTTCCTATCATTACTTAGCTCATCTTGTTCTGATGATACTTTAGACTAGACAAACATAACTTGATTTCTCTTTCATTCTTTCTGCCATTTCCCTTTCAACTGACTACTCAAATGATTAAAAAAATTGTAAGCACTTTAGTAGGAGAAGTTAACTTTGTTTGAGCCTTCTTTCTTTCCCTTTCTTTCATTTTCTATTTTTGGAAGCTTTTCCAAAGGTTTTGTGTTGTCCCTAATGAGAAACAGATGCCCTTCTAAAGCGCCTCTTTCTCTTACCACTACAACAAAAATCTGGTTTAAGAAGAAAGCAAATGGGTCCATCAGTGATCAGTGGCTTTCTTGTGTTCAGGATGTGAAGACAGAAATAGCTCATAATTTTATGGAAATTTGAAAATCTGAAGATTGATAAAAAGATTTTTTTCTAAAAAAAAGTATGATGCACTTCTGCTCCCAGAAATAAGTTTTGATATTTTTTTCCTCTCATATATAAGGAAGCCTACTCCCACAAATTATTAGGACTCACACAACTACTCATGACAATTTCACCAGAACAAGACAAGCAGGATCAGACCTTATGATTTATTCATAAGTTGCTATTGTGTTGGGTTTTATTTCTAAAGTTAATTTGAATTAGAGTCTTTACTGATAGCAAAAGAAAAAAACCTAATTTATTTTAAGCTGGCTTCAAACTAAGTTTTTAATTAAATGACTGCTCTTTTTCTCACCACAATTTGCCATCTCAGGTAAGAAGCTGTGGGTACCCACATTAGAGATAATGAAGCATATTTTAAAATCAAATCTGGCTATCATTTAAATTTTGCTTCAGACTTCTAGTCCAGACTACAGGCTTCAGTATTCTATACAGCCCCGAATGAAATCTCTAAATCTGAAAGTCTCCACCATCTATTCTTTGTCAGAGACCGCTACAATCAGCTGAAGCTAAAAGTAATTATTATACATAAACGAACTGAAAGAAGTTGATTTTCCACAGGCGTTAATACCACAAAATTTATTAGAGTATAAAAAAAATTGCTTGTACTGCACTGCATGGGAATTAAAAAAAAAAAAAAAAAGAACAGAAAATCACATTCTCAGATCCAGCCAAAGCTTTGTAATTCATGCAGAACCTAAAATGACAGATACATATATTAGAAATATGCAAAGAAGCTAACTGACTCTTGTAGGTTGTGAAGGCCATCTCCTTTGAAGCATTTGGGGCTGTTCCGTAGTAGCGGCTTTAAAATCCCTCCTCCTCTCAGTGAACTCTTAAATTAAAGCAACAAGCAAGTGTTTAAACTATTGTTATCGACTGTGTGTGCCTGTTACTATTTTTTGCCTTCAGAAACTTCTGAGACAATAATCATCACTTGATTAAGATGGAATTTTGCTCTATCATGCCCTGTATGTACACAATCACTGTGCAATATTATAGGGCTTTCTGAAAAGAAACGTCTCACTGGCACATGCAAGTAAAAGCTTGAGAGGGTTAAATAAAATGGAACTGTTGGCTTGTTTTAACCCAGTGGCATCATTTCTGAGCTATGAAATTACTGAATTAAAGGAAATTTAAATATACCATGATGCCTATGCATGTCTTTATTCGTCTAGCCAGTCATAGGAGTAATGATCAGGAGCCATTATAAGGAATCTTCTCTCCAGACGAAGCAATCACTCTTATTTGGTTTATAAACAGCATAATTCCTCCACAGGTGAATGAAGTAGCCATGGGAAAGTGCATGCCAGAGTGTGTATGTGTGAATATCTGGGCTGCTGGGTGGGAAGAAGCAAGAGAGGATGTGGAAAGGAAACTGTAGTTGGGAGTGGAGAACACTGAGAGTCACGACTCCAAGGCATAGAAAAGACAAATGCTTCCTATGGACCCTGTGGGGACGTTATTTCCTGCAAGCCCAAATGCCACTGGAAGCTGCTGGACAGAGATTAAGTTTCGAGCAACCTGCAAGGTCACACTGGCTGTGAGGGATGTATGTGCTCCCAAAGCATTTTATTTTGATCTACCAATTGATCAGAAACTTGCTGTGCTTGGAAAGCTTTTCTATCTTGTGTTCCTTTTGACACATTCTCCTTAAGAAAAATAGCAGACACAGTCCTCTCATGGCTTTGGCTGAATTTAGGTCCTGTCACAAGATATTTCACTTTTTTTCCAGGACATTATTTACCCTAATTTCAGATATACCTCTTCTGAGAGAGCCATAAATCATAGGTCCACATTTTCAGGCCTGAATACTTAAAACCTCACATCTTAAAATACATGCTGGTCATTGATTTGCCAAATTAGAGGTCTCCTGAAGATTTTCTGGTGTTCTGTTCCTTCTCTCTTGCAATCTACCTTTGCAATTGAAAAGTACAATTAGAGTGCTATTGAAGATTAAATAAAAGTAATGCCAATAACATCTCCTCCTACAAATGAATGAGAAATTGTTTCTGCTGAGTGCTCAGGCATTATAATGAACTGTAGAGAAGAAATGCTCAGCTCTTTAAACGAGCTTTGGGAGCACTGGAGTATCAGCTATTAGGAACTGAATTTACCTTAAATTTATCTTAACCCATCCATGTAGTTTTGTATCATGAAAGCGAAAACCCCCAGAGCTTAAGGTGGAAAATGGACACTTATCTTTCTCATTATCTGCCTGTGTCTCTCTTTTCACAGGCAGACAGGGCTGTGGTGAGACTCACGAGGGCCAGGGCACAGAGCAGGGAGAGTTCAAATCCCTCATGTTTCACTCAGCTGTGGGATGATACTCAGGCACTGCTGTCCAGCTCAGGGTGGTGACTGCTGCACCCCCTCTCAGCAATTGCCAGCCTTACAGGAAACTGTAACATTTTAAAACTGGACTATCAGAGGGATCTCTGGTTACTCCCTACCCTTCAGGGGAGTATATTTTAAATGCTCAGAAATTTGAAACTCTTTTGGCTTTTTATTGTAGAGACTGCACTCACCTGTTCTGGATAGGTGCTACCTAGGAAGAGCTCCTGTGCTTTTCTGCCTTTTTTACCTGTGCAGAAAAGGTCACAATTTACCACTAGACACTTTAACATTCAGTCTTGATCTGTAGTGAGACTACAGATTTTTGGCTGACCCCATTAGGAGTTGCACACCTCACAGGCAAAACTGCGCTCAGACTGCATAATGTCAAGGAAATTAAGTTTAGTCAGAACTTTCCTGTGCTCTTAGTAAATCCCGAGTGCCTCAAAACTAAATCTTTAAGACCAGGCATAGATAAAGGCATCTGACACATTTTCAACTGGTTTGATGGGATGTAGGATGCAGTTAGTTAAAGTGGTTTCTGCTCTATACATATTTTCACATGCTCATGTTCCCTTGTAGTGCTTGTTTACAAAGAACCCAATCTTAATTATTAAGTTATTTGCTCTTTATTCCAGAACTAAACTTGGCAGCAGCAATCTTCTTGAATCTATCATCACCTAAAGCAGGGAAGATACTTCATTTTTTTCTCTTATGAGAGCTAGAAAGATAAATACTGTCAAAAAAAGAAAGTGTTCTCAAAATGAAATATTTACTGAGGAAAAAAAAAGGAAGGATTCAGTAACAAGTTAACTCTAAACAATCATTTCATGATCAAACTCCAAGGGCCTAAATTTAGCTTTGCCAGTGTTGATCTGGACTGATGAAAGGCTACTTTTTGAGGGGTCAGTGTTTAAAGAAATAAACATATTGGACTAAGCTTTGTTTATTACCAAGCTTTATATTCTAATTTTAAGCACTACCTTTGTCTTCTGTTTGAACAGTAGAACTAATGATATAGATACCATAAAATACAGGTTCTCTTATAAGTTTCATTAAATTAAAACCCTATAAATTGCTGGTTTTGCATGTGTTCATTTTGTGTGGCACCTTGTTGAAGCAGTTGCTCGAACAGAGTTTTTCTGAGTAATCTAATTTTCAAGTTATTTTGCATGACTGTTAAGTGCAGTTAGCAGTAGAAGCACAAAACCTTGTCCCTGATTCTAAAAGGAACGATAATTGAATTGAACCTTAGACGTGTTGATGCAGGTGCTCAAACAGGTTGGTATTATCCTGAAAATTACCTTGATCTTGTGTTCACTATTTGAACATCATTTGAGAATATTTGCTTCTCCTCTACTTGAAAGCATCTGCTGCTGCTGTTGCTGTAACCAAACGCATTTCCATATTTTAACTTAAATGTTGTATATGGGCATCCTAAAAATGCGTTTATTCCTGTGTCTCTCAACTTAGAATTTGATTTATGCTAACAATATTACTCCATAAAGAAGTTTTATGTTTCAGTACTATGCAGGAAGTTTTAATATCCAATTTAAACACTCGTTAGCATTTAGGCAACTAGAAGCTTTTCTCTGAAACCCTGGCCTGCAAGAAAAATAGGTGATAACTTGGTTCTGTAATAATTATGAATGAGCCAAATAAAGATTTGTGTCTTGAATACACATAATTTTAATATGAAGGCATCACTGCAAAAGAGAAATTTTCTTCCATCATAATTTGAAACTAATATTTTGAATGTTTTGCTTTACCACAGCAAAAAAAAAAAAAAAAA
>VZTA01028491.1:69331-96473 GCA_013398855.1 Mohoua ochrocephala
AAAAAAAGGTACAAAAAAACCCTTGCCATACCCATTTATCTTTATATTTAAAAATGTGTTTCAGATTTCCACTTCAGTATACATAGTGGCCCAAAATGGAAATGCTTTAAAAATGCCAGTAACATAATGTTGCATTGCATTGCAGTTAAAAACTGAGACAAAATGGAGAGGCATGGCTGCTGTTGCAATACATCTGCCCTGCTCAGCTTCACCTTCTCTTGTGAGGTCCCGTTGGAAAACTAGCCCAGAGTAAACATTTTTTAACTTGCATGTGACGTTGACCTTTAATAAATCATTTTGTTTTCTTTAGGATTAGCAGGAGGTACATTACACCCTGCGCAGCACAGATCAAATCTCTAATATTTGCATAAATTTGCTCCTTCTTGGGTTTGATTATGAGACAGTTCAGGTGGATATGAAAGATCAAGCCTTAAAAGAAATGGAAATAGAACATGAGGTATAAGTTACTCTGTGAAGAAGGTGACTGCAGACTTTTTCTCTGCTTACTAGCTCTTCTTACAATGCCTTGCAAAGCTCCTCAAAGACTAATGGATTCCCACAGGTAATAAGGAAAACTTCAGCTCTCTCTTTTCTGAGAACAAAATATTATTATTTACTGAAACTTTTAAAAGCATGTTTTATTATGAGGTAACAAGACAAACCCCTCTCTTACCCAAGGCAAGAAACCACAAGGAGTGGCTCCACAAGGCTGCTTCTTCAAGCAATGGTTGATAATGTTGATTAGCAGTAGCTGAAACAAATATTCTGCAGCTGAGGTGCAAAGATGCAATATTATATCCTGAATCTGGAGAGATTTTTACATCAGCTGGAGACTATATTAAAATACACTGCCTGTGGTTCCCGTTTTGGTATTGAATGCACTTCCTCCAGTAAGTGCTCAGGTATTCAGAAAAAATATGTCAATGAAAGCACTTTGCATACACACAGATATCACTCTTGGAGAAAGTGCTTTGCGCCCAGAAAAACAGCTGAATTAGCATATCTGCACGGCAGAGAGGAGTGACAGATTGCTTTCCATGAAGCAGTTGCACAGCTCGCTCTGGCGACTCTTTGGTATGCTACAGAGGTATTGATCCAGGAGCCACGTCACAATCAATCAGGCTCTCAGAGGAGCGTGAAAGAATTGCAAATGCTTAAGTTAAGTAAGCACCCAGTAAAAAGTTTTGTTGAAATAAAAAGTGACTGCTTTCAGCTGCAGATGCTTTTTACCTTAGCTTGCTTGAAAAAAATAATTGTGTGAGCTTAATAACTCTTTCAAAATACCGAGATCATAAACCAACTGGCTAAAGGTGCTGCTTTCTGGTAGTGATGGCAAACCACATCAGAGCAACAAAACGTGCCAAAACAAATCTCATAAACCATTTCTTACTTCTAAGCTTTCCTCAGAATTATAAAACTCTTCTGCACTGAAAATCAAAGTGTGAGTCCATTGGCTACTGATGCAGATCAGCAATAAATATGCATATATGTCTACTTCCCTACCTCCGTATTACTGTTTGTTCTGTGGCCACCACCTTTGTTAGCACTGAGACTTCCTTTGAACAAGGAACCCCATGTCGAGGTTGCTGTAACTCACTCAGAAATTGCTGATATTACCCCTGCCTTTGCCTGGTGCCGTCAGTGCAGACTTACTGCTCCTTTCTCTTCTTCTCTCTAACTCACATCCTCTCCCATCTTGTTTTATTATGCCAAGAGCAGGCTTGGTCATGTGCCTCATAACTCATAACTCCTGGCTCCACAGGGTGTTTGGATATGGACAAGTCAGTCTTTTGTAAGTGCACATCAGTCTTTCTCTATTTTTTCCACATATTATGTCTGATTTTTGTCAAGTGTGGGTGAGTAGCAGATCACAGTGTGATATTTTGCTATTTATCCTTCAACACCTGTCCATTCACATGTGCTGGCTCTATTACAACTTGTCATTCAGTTTTTAGTGAAAATTGGATATTTTTGTTTAATACCTTTAGTCAAAGTCTTTTCTTTCAGATGCAAATGTATAAGAAAACAAAGCTCTGCTCTAGGTGGGGTATATTCCAGATCGTAAGGAACTAAAATTCCAAGTGCTGTTTCTAGAAGACATTTCTATATCTAATCTATAGGTTACCCTGTCCCAGAAGATTGTGCAAGATCCTTTCCTGGACGTTTTTAAAACTAGACCCTGCCTAACAGTGCCTTGTTGTAAGCTGCTTTTAAAAGTCCTCTAGAAAAAAACAATCTAAGATTTGATTCACCCTAGTGGGTTTGTACATAAGGTTTCTCCACGCTTCCTCTCAAGGGCAGGTCTGCAGATCAAGGCCTTCCCCAGCAGTATAAAATTATTTCAAAGACTCACCAGAAATAATGGGAACTAAAATTCAAAGCCTCAAACACTGCTGTGTGCAGCTGTAAACATTCATTAAATGTACATTAATAGAACAGCCTCCGTGAAGTATGATAGCAGATAGCCCATAAACAGGTGTAAAATGCTGTTAACATGTGCTTGAGTGTTTAAAAGCATTCATTGTTCAAAATCATCATTGCAGAATTACACTTGCCTTCGAATACGTGATTGAATACAATGTAATGTGTGAGAATTGTTTGTTAAAATACTTGTCTAACTTGTTAAATATTTCATGCAGAGCTATGTACATAACAATTCCATTGACAAGAACTGCACTCCTACATGCAGTTTTCCTTTGAGGTCTTAACCTAGCTCTGGTTTAAATAACCACGACATTTTACTCTCTGAAAACTAACATAGGAGACATGCAGAACACATTTTAAGAAGCCGGAAATTTCAGAACCTGAGGGCTAGAAGGTTACTCAGATAAGAAATGAAAGTTTTCTTCATGCCTGTGAGGTGTTTTACTCAAATTTGGGTTTAGGTATGTGACTCCCAGGAGCTTTAGCCACATCCCCCTCATTTACTGGTCAGGGTAGCTGTGCAAGCATATTTATCCCAGTATAAGTGGTGCTCCTGTAATAAACTGAAAGTGCTGATGCTTAAACAGGGATAACCAAGAAGCTCTGCTGCGTAACGCAGCCTCTGCAATAAATTCCAGCCAGTTCTGCTAAGGTGACAGAGCTGTTATCACCCAGAATAATGTGTGTTGCATTAACTGCACAGCCCAGGAAGAAAGAAACTATGTAGTAGCTCACTACTTGGACAGCTTCTGGAGTAGCTTTGGGAGACACAGAAGAGCTGGTCAGGAACTAGATGGAATCACTCAGACAGCTGGTCAAGAGAAATTAACCCAGTAATAGGAAAATGGCATTTAATGAGCCAGTATCACCTTCCTGCCTATCAGATCTTTTGACCTTCTCTGAAGACTTTGAGGTACAGCATGATGCATTAAGTTTCTTGAATAGAAATAATCCAGAAGACAAACCAGAAAAAACTCATACTTTATTTGCTGAAAATATGGTTGGAAGGGGGGCAGCCGTATCTCTGTGACCTTTAGTGAGGTCAGTTTTTTCCCTGAAGTAACTATAACTATATGACATGGGAAAGAATATCAAAAATCCCTGGAAGAAGATAAAAGGACCACCTGGCAATCTCAGGACATTGGAGAAGTATTATTGATTAAAAAAACAAAACAAAGCAAGATCCCAAGAAATGAAACAAAAGAATTTAAATGTGCATACTGAGAGAGAAACTGTAATGAAGGTCAATCTTTTGGATGGTGCAGGGATGTGACATACCATGTCACGGCATCTATATCTCATTCAGCTAGAAAGCCTTGCTGTGGTTTTCCTTACACGTGCAGCTTTTCATGTTTGAAATGCAGATTTGGTTCTCAGAACCACAGAAACATTGTTTGACCCTCTGTGTAAACTAGCAAGGCAAACTAAGAAATGTGCAGGGAACCTGAGGTTAAAGGAAGTTTAAAATGGTGATCAAACTGTAGCACTTTTACGTTGTATGTCGTGTTTATAAATGCTGCAACTGTTTTCTGTAATCCTGCTAACACCTAACAGAAGGATTAAGGACACAGCTTTGCCTGCAGATGTTCAAAACTTGGCCCTTGCCTTTCCCTGAGAAAGCAGAAATGCTCAGCTTCAAGTCTTATTGTATGATTTTTTCCTGTGTCAGCTGACAGACCCATTTCCTTAAGCAACTTTCCTCCATTGGTCTTATCCCCATTTCTAAGATCTCGTATTTTTTGCTTTAAAAATACAGTTTTGCCTGCAAATGGCTGTGACTAACAGCTTCATTACAGGACTGAACAAAAAAGGAAAAGAAAGAATGAAAACCCTGCAGGTCAAACATGTTTGTACTAAGTCTTATCAGCCTTCACGCATTTACTGTGCGTCTGCAACAGAGGGAACTGTCTTGGTAATGACCTTTTTGAATCTCTGGCATATCTGAAATGTGCAGCAGAGCATAGCATTTCTCACCAGAAATCTTTTTTTCCCAATCACAAATGGTTCCTTTCACTGCTTTAATGCTTGTGAGCTCTCTCACACACATTCTCACTCTCTCTCACACTCATTCTCACTCCCTCACACACACATCCGCACACAAACACATGCACAGAGTCATTCACAAATATAAACAAGCTTCTACAAACTTGAAAGCTATTTTCTGACTTGGAATTCACGAGTAAATACTGGAAATCCTTTTCCCCTAGCAAGCTCTCAGCACTTTTGGCACCTCTGTGTCTCTGCTAGGTTAAGACTCTTTCAGGAGGGTTCTTCAAGATGATGTCCTCTGATCTCCCCGTTTTGGAGAGCTGCACACGTCTACGGTGACAGTGGCACTGAGCATTTTACTTGTGCTCTATGGCAGTGCCTCAAATATTGAGCAAAAATGCACACTCAAGAAACAAACAGAACATAACAGTCTGAGTAACCTCAAATGTGCTTGTAACAGAAAGATTTTAAAACAATATATTATGACTAAAATGTCCCTGGTGTATGGACTTCTGCTTTGAAAATCTCTGGCGTGCTACTAGATCACTATTGAAGTCTAAACAAGATACCACAGGAATGCTGAGATGAATCTCAAAATCTTACAACCAGAAGCTTCTCCCGTTTCATCTGAGGAAGATGGTCAGAGGAGTAACGAATTGTGCTACATGGTCATCTACGGTTCTGCCAGAACGAATTTATTCTCTTCAAGTTTGCAGGGTAAGACTGAGAGCCGATGAAACTGATGAGTGTAACGCTGATATTTATAAGACATTTAATTTATGTAGTACTTGAAGTATTCCATTACTTATTTTAGGAAGTCTCTCACTCTTATACTGTAGACATGGAAAATAACACTAAATATTTGGTTTAGAACAAGAGTGGCAAAATATTTCAGGTCTTTTAATATAGTCCTGATGTTTGGATTCATCTCTGTGATCTAGCTGGGAAACCAAGTGGAAGACCTGATCTTTGACCTCACCCTCCCTGCATCCCCGGAGGCAGGCTGGGGCACCCTGCCCGAGGATATCTGACTGTACCCATGTGCACCCTGAAGTGCACTGTGTGATGGATGTTCATTCCCCCACAGCCTCGTGCCCTGCCAGGTCCTCTGGTGCCCCTCCATGCAGACATCCCTTCAAAACATGGCACATCTTTCTTTTATTTTCCTTGCGTCTGTTTGTGTTCAGCACCCTAACCACAGTGACCAATAGTCTGAACTTCCACATCTTGCTGTTGATAAGGGAAGGATGGGACAAAGATGTTAGCTCGTCACCTATTTGAGAAAAATGGAGCTACTCCGACTGTATTTACCCCAAACAAATTAGCATTTCTTCAAATCTGACAAATGGTTATTAAGAATTGTATCCTTTTCATGCATCTGGTCAGAGTTTTAATTTTCCACTATTGAATTAGCAAGTATTTAGCAGACACGGTCTTGAATTTCAAACTCCCCTTTGACAACATTTTGGTCTGTGTTCGGCAGTATTTGTTTATGGAAGCTTTAGCTCCATAGGGGACTTTTTATCTCTCATCTTCCAATCTGGAATGGCATAAACAGGAATGACATCTGGTGTGAAATCCAGCTGTTATGTTGACAGAATCTAGAAATCAGTAAGGTAGTCATACACCAAAGAGGACAGAGATAACAAAACCACCCAGATAATACCGCCACTTTAGCAGAGCCCAGCTGATCCCTCACACCACCAACCTGCTGGCTGGTGGCTCAGTTCCAGCTTTGAGGGAGCCAGCTGACTCCACAGGTTAGGAAAACCAGGACAGCTCCTATTCAAGTTTTGTCTCTACTGACAGTGTGGTTGTGGCTGACTCTGGGCACTCAGCTCTATGACCTTGAGTCTGAAAACAAGCAGTTACCACAGAAGGTACAGATGCAGGCCAGATACGTAGGAGGAGGCAAGAGATCCCTTTGCCAATGAATGTTTTCTCCTTTCTCATGTTAATGTGGGCACCAGTTGGTTTGTGCCCATCTCTGATACATCATTGATAAGCAGCTGTTATTTCTTCCTGCACGAGAATGTCGGACAGTGCCAGGACTGCCAGTGCTTGCCAGTGCAGATTTGCCAACAGATCAGAGTCAAATTTTGCATCTGTTTTTTATCAGTGCCCATGAAACTGTCAGATCTGCGGGGGAGGAAGGCAGATCACATACACACCTCCAGCAGCACCAAGTGTGATCGCATCTACAACCTAATAATACAGAAAACTGATAAGAAAAAGGAGCAGACTGTTGCAACGAATGATTGACATTTTAATGAATTTGGATTGTAACACAGGCTTCAAATATATAAATATACTAGTTAAGAGTTCTGCAGCATCAAATGGAATATTGAAGCTGAAATTTAGGAACAGATACAAACTGCTTTAAATAAAACATACAAACACCTACTCACATACTCTCACTTTTTGTCTTGCTAGGCAAATACAATTTATTTAACTTACCTCTAGAAATTATGTATTGATCTTGCAAAACACCCCTACAGATTACTTGGAGGCTGATTTTAATGGTACTGTGTGCTCATCAGAGCTCAGACAATCACAATAACCAATTTCTATTAAGGAAAATAGAAAAGCTACAGGGAGAAAAGCTACAGGCAAAAGTTTTTTAATTATTCTTTATGAATGCAGAGCTTGTGTTTGAAAAAATACAGAAAAGAAATATTTTGAAAGATGGAAATAATGCAAAGTAGATTGAAGACAGACTAAAAATGGATAAAACAGAGCATGTTGTACTTTCAGGGAAGAAGAAATGCTGTAAATAACATTAATGATTTCTAAAATGGACTGGAAATTAGGCCTTCATTCAACACAGTGTTCTGGGGCTTTGGTACCTGCAGAGGACTGGAAGAACCACAGCCTGAGAGAGCAGTCTTAGCCTCTAATCTAATAAATCTTGGAAACATGGTGTGGCTGGGTTAGAGAAAAAACACCAAGAGCAGCAAATGAAATCCCAGTTCCTCAGATCCTTGTAACATAAGGGACCTGAGACACGAGAGTACACGGTCTCACTTTGGCCAGGTGCTGAGTACGGCACTCACTCTGGCCAGCTCTCTGACTCCGGTGAGCCATGCCATGGACTGGCAATGGACAGGAGAGCCATAGCAGAAACTGCTGGAAAGATGCACCTCCATATCTCTGGGGGATACCCTCACTGGTGTCTGGCACTGACAGCTGGACGGGGAAGTCCTTGGCTGATGGTGCAGATGTGTGCACACGCGTGAGTTTTCCCTGACACAGCTGATCCCTTGCTTGGATCACTTTAAAAGCTGAGCTTTGTGCTGTCAACTTGTTCCATGACCCTTTCCTACCATCCCTGGTACTAATCAGCCTAATCTCCCGACATTTAGTACCCTGCTCACTGCCTCCGGAAATAATAAGGCATTTTATCAGTATCCCCATGGATTCTGGAATCTCCAGGCCAGCACCTAATCTCTGGTATCTAAGTAGGCAGACATTGCAGTCTAGACATTCCTGCAAAATAATTAAAGGGAAAAAAAAAGGTAGGTCTGGTGGCTACATGTTTTGGATTAGCAGTTTAAATTGAATCCTATGTGCAAAGATATAGAAAATACACAAAAAATATCAGCCACTGCTTTAAATAATCGATGTTTCGACTAAGAGTTGATAGTAGTTCTGCAGAGGTAAAGATGCACTAAAAGGTAACGCTGTTTTGGCACAACATAGCACCATTTGCAAGTTCCATTGTGCCATTGAGAATTATAATTTGCTATTAGTCTGTTCTGTTGAATAGCTACAAACACATAAAATTGTGTAAAACATTAAAGAACTGTAAATTCCACTTATCATTTCCAAGATTTCCTAGATTTCCTAGATTTCAATGCCTAGATGGCTTCCCTTTCTTCTGTTGTGTCAACTGCGTGTCTCAGCTTGGAGTCATTTGCAAACTTGCTGAGGAATTTTCACATTTAAAAATATTTGAAAATTTACTGATGACTCAGTAGCAAACATGTAGGAAATCAGTGCAGGAGCAAACTCCTTTTAAATAGAAGTATGTTATTCTGCAGTACTCTCCTCAGCGTTGTTTAACACTAATATTGGCAAGGTGGAGTCCCCCCCACTGCCATCCCCCACCTCCCCCACTGGCCCACCTGCTTTAGCTACTCCCTTTATCAGGGAAATCAGAAGAATCCGTGCATGACCCCTCTGCCTTGGAGCTGCTGTGACTTTGATTCTGAGTCTGGCCAGATCTAGGAAATAGAAGATGTGATTTAACAGTTCCTTGGCAATCCTGCTGTCTCCTGGATGATGTTAGACTCTTTCATCACAAGCTGGTTTTGCCTCAGGGTTTCTGGTCCTGGGAGGTGAAGACCCTCCCCTCCTGGGATATGTTTCCACCTCATCCCTGGTCACTCACGCTCCCCATTTCAGGGCAACAGTAAACAGAAAGATTGGTGCTGATTCCCGGTGAGTATAGGCTTGTGCTTGTTTTTCCTTAGCAATTTTGACATAATTTGAACACATGGAAACTAGAATAGGTCCACAGGCAGATATTTACTGTCAGAAATGACAGCTCCATATTTGGGTTCATTTGCCATCTGTAACAGAAATATTACAGAGGAAACACTTTTCTTAACATAGTTTTAAAAAAAGACACAAAAATACAAATTTTATGCATCTTATACCAGATTATCTTTCTTTCCACCACTACCTGTCTCACTCCACAGACACACAGAGAATCTGGAGAACTGGAAAAAGTCTATTTCAACATGCCAATGAAGCTAATATGTTGGTGTGCTTTTTCTCTGAAACAGATCCTATTATTCTGTAGAATGTAGAAATTTTCACACTCATGAAATTAAACGTTTTTCTGTTGGGTTAGCTCCATCAGAAGAGAGATGGATTGCAGAGAAATAAGGAAACTGAAAAACCATTTTAATAATTGAAAGGGAAAAAATAAAAGCAAGTCCGAAAGACATCAAGGATATTGTCACACAATAGACAATTATTAATTATGCAAAAGGTTTATTAGGTATTTTGGCGTTACAGCTGAATAGTAGCAACAAGAATAAAAATAAGTAAGAGAAAGAAAGAAATGCAGCCACATAGGAATATTAAGCAATATACTTAAGTGGCCTTCTGTAGGACTGTTCCAATTGTAAGACTTCATGATGATCCCCATGAAGGAATTTTTTTTGTGGTTTTTTTGTACAAGTGTGCAAAAAAGAGACAGAGAAACAGAACTTGTGCTGACTCCTCACTCTTTATAAACAAAATGTATCACAATGTAGTTTAATTTCCTGTGTATCTGAGCCTTGATGGAGGAAGCTGTCCCTGTTCAGAACACCACTGAAATATATGTCCATCCTCCCGCTGATTTCAGTCCACCCTGACTAACAGCTAATATTTATCTCAAGATAAAGATCTTTATCTTACGAGACAGATGGAAGCATAGGATTAATTTTTTCCTGAATCAGAGCTAGAACTACAGAAACATAATTTAGGTTAGTATTCCAGAGTTCATCCAGTTGAATTCCCTGCTCAAAACAGGTGTCATTAAATCAAGGCCATCCTACACTTACGGTATAAAGCGAGCAAGCAAGCAAACAAACCTCCTAATATTTGGTTAGAATTTCCTATACTCTAACTGGTGTCAGTAGTCCCATTCTCATGCACTTCTAAGAAGACTCTGCCTTTATCTTCTACTCCTTTCAAAAAAATATTTTATAAAGCGATAGGTTTCAAATGACTCCTTCTATTAGTCCAATATCCCAGATGAGAAAACAGGTAATCTAAAACTTGAAGGAATTAAAAACTTTGTTTTGCTTTGAGCAGCTAGTTACTTGTGGTAGAAGGAAATATGTAAGAGGGTAGTTCCTTAAACTCCTTTTCTCTACCAGGTGACATGGTGCTTTAAATTATGTTCTCACCTAACGAGCTGAAACATGCTGGAGCTTGCAGTTGCTGTTCTGATAAAAAATTCATCCTCTTCTTTTACCATTAATATAATTACTGCTCTCCATTAACCATTCTCTAACTAATGAAAGTCTTAATGATTTCACAAAAACTAATATAGCATGAATTGCAAAGCAGCCCACACAATAATGGGAAATCTAACGCTTAACTTTAAAAGAATTCTTGCTTTTGTGGGTAATATGGAAAAAAATTCTGCACACACTATGGACACCTTCAGGATCAGAAATGCTGTTTCTTTGCAGGTCAGGCTTACCAGATTTCAACAGGAATGTCTGGAAGGTAAAAAAGATTGCAGCATAATAAAAATTAAGCTCATGTTTATTCCAGGACTATGCTGGAGGCAGTTTTGCCTGGTTTAGATAATATTAAAAATCCTGTGGTTCCTGGCTATTAAACTGGTTCTTAAATGTGACCTGTCAAGCTGTACTCCTTGCTGCCACTTTCTCAGAAGGTGCCACATTGCTCATATTCATGATTCTCCGTCTCCATCCTGGGTTTTTGTTCTGCATCTGGAAGTCAAAGTTGCTGTAGAAAGCTGTCCAGCATGAGGTACATAAGAGTTGATGGCTGAAATGTTATTTGTACCCTCTAGACATAATTTTTTCAGATCAGTACTATAATTTCAAAGATAAGGTTAATTACTAATTACAGATTATTTAGGGTGTACTTGTACATGACAATAACTGTCAACACAAGATGTAAAGGTCTATGACTGGTTCAAATACCAACAAATAGAGTTTTACTATAAATATTACCCGCAACTTCTGCATCCAAAAAAGGCAAAGCAAGCACAGTCACCAATCCCGACAGATGAGTGTGATCCCTGCTCTAGAATGATCTATTGAAAATGCAAACACTTTCTGTAGGAGAAGAATCTGATATGTTCCTTTTCATTTTGGATCTCTATCCTATTTGGGTAAAGTTTATAACACAGCAGCCTATTGTTAGCTTTATTCCTCCTTCATAAAAGATCCATTGTAAGCCTCAAAGAATCCTCAGTCTTCCTGCACATTGTAGGCATTTTTTGTCTCTTCCTTCTACACTTGTATATACCAGCTCCTTTTCAAAACATATTTCATTATGCTTAGCTTTCAAAGCTGTAACGTCTATTAATTGATTTCAGTTTTTAAGTATAAAAACGCTAATAATTTTTCCCTTTATTGCAGCCTTCGAGGCGTCCTAGACCATTTGACTATTTATTCCCACCATAGTATATATTAAAATATCAAATGAAGTCATTCTTTAGGATCTTCATTATGTCAGAAGCTTCCAGCAGGTTTGATATTAAATCTCTGCCTTCTATTTTTTTTTTGTTTGTTTTCCAGTAGTAGGTCAACACTTCAGAGTCACTTTAATCAGTGCATGATCTAACTGTGTAATTAACCCACTAGCTATATATCCTCCACAGATCAATGCTAGGGAATATATTCCTAGATAGATAGATGGTCCTGGAAGACAATGATTGGACCTCACAGAATGCATTATGTAAAGCGAGAGTATAGCATCTGAAAATCCAGTGTTTCGTGCTGTTGTCTGTTCTATTGTGCCTCTGAAAGGAGTCCCTGGAGAATCATTTGGGCTGTTCATTCAAGATGACAGTCTGTATTGGAGGTGGAGGCTGGGATGCTCATGTAAAGAAAACCACAGAGCAGCATATTGATCAGTTGAAGGTACATCTGTTACCTGGTACTGCAGCATCCATGGTGGGCCTGCTAATTAAAACATCCTCACTTTTCTGTCCGAAATGAAGTCAAGATGGAAATTAGTTTAGCGAGTCCACTTAGTTTTAAATGAGAAAAGTATAATGGCTTGTTTTACACATCCCTCAGTAGGCTATCACTGTTACTGTGGGCTTGATTACTTCCCAGAATGGACAGAGGCAGAGAGAGGCTAGAACAGAGTGGAGATGTGAAAAACGTTATCTGTGTTACTTCCATGGGTTCTTCCCTGAGAGGCACTGAGGGTCAGTGTGGGCTCTGCAGGAGGGAGCAGTTTGAAGAAGACTAGAACTGTCTCACTTTCAGAGGGGCAGACGCCACTGAAATGGTGCCATGTGTCACTAACAGTATATTCAACACTGAGAAGAGACAAACCAGCGAGATTCTGCAGTCTACTGCATGGCTCAACGAGATAGAAGGAATAGCAGTGGAACACCTCAGGCATGAGAAAGAAGAAGAAATCCTGCAGACACAATGTAGACATCCACAACATAGACTAGAGAATCCCCTGAACAGTCACAACAAAGATACTTCAAACCTGAAGTTCATGCTGTGCTATTGCAGATGACATGGGGAGATGAGCTTGGCCTTAGGTTTGGCAATTTTCCCCAATGAACTATAGATGTTCAGATGACTAGCTCAGATAAGGATGACTACACTGCAGATAACTAAAGTCAGGAAAGACAAATTCCTGCTAGATTGAATGAGAAACAGGTTATGATGGAGTTCAACAGGATTTCCATGACTACCACAGTATTTATAGTTTCTATAGAGAGTAATACAAAATTTGCACATGAGAAAACAAGATTTGGATTTCTTTTGGGCAACTACTCTGTGTAGATGACATACTAAAATGATACTGAAGAACTTGTTAAATTGTGCTTCATTACAATCTGGCTAGCAAATCCTAAGTCGCAGAAAACGAAACACCTTATGAGAATTTACAGTATGAATTGGCACTAGAACAGGCTGCAAGAAAGGAAAAAAACAACAAATTGAATTTTCAGATGTACAGAATTTCTCATATTTCTCTGAAGTACAGAGGATGAACCAGGAGAAAAATATTTCAGTATGAGAGTAGTTTATTCTGACACCAGTGGAATAAAATAGGAATTGGAAAAGAAGCTGGCATTGTAGGCTTTATGTTTTTAATGAAACAAAAACTTAAAAAATCAAAGTGTGTCTGTAACAATGTCAACTGATAAAGGGAAATTAACTAGCGAAGCAGAATACTCCTACAGCAAAACATAAACTTTCTCATGAATTTGCAAAAAAAGGCAAAATATGAAAATGAACAAAAACTTGTATTAGAGAAATAAAAGGCAGTAGAACAAGAAAGGCAAAAAATATAAAAGTAAGGAACCTGCCTCTTTGAGATGTGCCTCAGTTCAGTGATTGTCCTGGATGCTCAGCAGATAGTTAGCATTTTATTCATGCATAAGACAGGGTGGAGTTCTGTCTACCAAGAATTATCTTAGTATTCTCTTCATATGGTGGGCCTTGGTGATTCCAGGCTAAGAAAACAATTACATGTAAGTTGATTAGCATAATATATCAGCCTGAGGTTCTAATAGAGAAGGGGGAATACATGGGAGAGGAAAGCAATGAAGCTAATTATATTTTGTATTAGTGTAGACAGGAAATGTCTGGAGAGGGAACATTAATGGTAAAGATTCAGAGTCACACTTTGTTGTTGGGTAAGACTAGTGGCAGTGAAGGCAGTAGCCTGGTTTTATTCTGTTGAGATTGAGATGGTTTTACAGGATTCAGAGTTGAGTTCAACGTTGCACTACACATTGGGTTTCCCTGGCCAGGTTTTGGTGGTGGGGGTTGCCAGAAGCTTTCCCCATGTCCAACAGAGCCAATGCCAGCTGGCTTCAAGACGGACTTGCCACTGGCCGAGGACAAGCCCATCACAGACAGTTGTAGTGCCTCTGGGATAACAGATTTAAGGAGAGGAAAATACCTGTAAACCACAGCAGGGAGAGGAGTGAGAACATGTGAGAGAAATACAGGCACCGAGGTTAGTGAAGGAGAAGTGAGAGGAGGTCCTTCACACTCTGGAGCTGAGCTTCCCCTAGCAGCCCATGGTGAACAACATCACGAGGCAGCTGTCCCCTAGCAGCCCGTGAAAGTCCATGGGGTAGCAGAGATCCACTGGCAGTCCATGGAGGACCCCACACTGGAGCAGGTGAATGCCTGAAGGAAAATGTGACCCCACGGGAAGTCTATGCTAGAGCACAGTTCTGGCTGTACCTGTGGACCCATGGAGAGAGCCCACGCTGGGGCAGGTTTGATGGCAGGACTTGTGACCCCACAGGGGACCCACATTGGAGCAGTTTGTTCCTGAAGGACTGCACCTCATGGAAAGGACCCACCTTGGACTAGTTAGTGAGGAACCGCAGCCGATGGGAAGGACTCACACTGGAGAAGTTCACGGAGAATTGTCTCCTGTGGGGGGGACCCCATGCTGGAGCAAGGGAAGAGTGTGAGGAGTCCTCCCCCAAGGAAAGAAGAAGCAGCAGAAATTACCTGTGTGAGTAACTGACCTCAGCCTCCGTTCCCCATCCCCCCGTGGCCCCAGAAGAGAGGAGGTAGAGAAAATCAGGAGTAAAGTCAAGCCTGTGAAGAAGGTAGGGGTGGGGAGAATGTGTTTTAAGATTTGGTTTTATTTCTCATTACCCTAGTCTAATTCGATTTGCAACAAATCAAACTAATCTCTATGTGTTGAGTCTGCTTTACCCATGATGGTAATTGGTGAGGGATCTCTCCCTGCCCTTACCTCAACCCTTTCCTTGTATTCTCTTCCCTATCCAGCTGAGAAGGGGGGTGATGGAGCAGCTTTGGTGGGCACCCGGTGCTCAGCCAGGGTCAAACCACCACAGGTGGATTTAGATACACTGCATGAAATCAGGATGGCTTTACAGAGAGTACCACAGTTCGTGCATTGAAAACTGCACAAATCTTAGGCTGTGCTCAGTGGCTGTAAGAATTCCATCATTTCCTCTGAAAGGAAAAAATAACACGGTTTTTTTGTAACTGTGGCAGAACTGTAGACATTCTCAGACATTTCTGAAAATGGTCGCAACAAAAAGTTCCCTCCAGACTGATTATCATTTCAGTTTAAAGCTGTTCTGCTGTTACCTGGACATGAGGTATAGGAATACTGATTCAATCTGAGAACAAATGAAATCCTTATTTCAAAGTTTTCATAACATGTATTTGATTCAGGTTTATTGCAGCTACATTTTCTTACAAGTTTATAAGTATTTATGTGATTCCAAGATAAAACTGAATATTCAACTGAAATTATTATTAGTTTAAAAATTCTACTTGTTGAAACTCTTGCATAATTTATAAGTGTTATAATCAAGGGAGAGCTCTTTTTAGAGAGTCTGACCTAACTAGTGTGAATAGCTGTAATTCCTTTTAAAATGAGTAATGTGTCAAACTCACCAATGGATCACTTTTGTTTGCACAAGAGGAAATGAAGGTGGACATTTCTATTAGCAAAAACCTATTAGATTGTCCAGGCTCCAAAATGCTACTCTTAGTCAATGGCTGTAAATAAATTCATCAAAAATAATGAAAAGGAAAGCCTAGCCAGGTCAAATAAGAAGTCTGGCTATCCTTCAGTTAAGTTTTCCCAAGGACACAATGGAAATAAATCCCATTTCTGAAGTCTCAATGAGAAACAGCAGCAGAATACCAAGTGTTCAGGACAGGAGGAAATACCTCCTATGAGATGAGTAATGTTGCTGGCAGAAGAGTATGTATTTGCTGAATTAGCTTCAATAAAGGAACATTTACATAAAACCATATTAATTTTAGGAGGGTGTATAAAGTTTCTGCTTCTGCTGGATCCATCTGACAAAAAAATGGTGTGGGCAATGAAAATGTGTGTTGAAGTTGTTGCTCAATTTTGGAATCAGAGTAAGATTAACCAAGCTTAACTCAAATGTTTCAGTTTATACAAAGGACTGACGGAATTACAGTCTTGCTGTGAACCATTAAGGGCACATTATTCCATATTTTTAATTGAAGTGGCACAAAACTTACAGCTTGTCAGCATAAGAAAAACTAAACCTTACTTTTCTAATGCCTACAGAGAGCTATATTTCACTATCTTTCCTACTCCCTGGGTACTGCTGTTGTCAGTGATGGGCATTTCTGAAGTGTAAAACAAACACAGGAACACTTTGTTCCTCAACACGCTCTGTTTCACTGTCTGAGTAATTCCCAGATGACTCCATTGCAGTCTAAGGGGACACATTGGGTTGGTTTCGGAACTGGAGAACAGCCATATGACTATGTTTGAAACCAAAAAAGTTTCATTTCCATTGCTGTAATTCTGCCTGAGTATCTCTAATGTTGTGCTGCATGTTGTCTAGAGATGTTTTTCAGGGTTTTTTTGAGGCAACTTCTGCAGTTGCTCTGAACATTGGCTTCATTTATTAGAAAGTTCTTGCTAAAACACAACTGTTTGTAGGTAGAGACATTTGCAGAAGCAAACAAGAACTGCAAGAAGGCAACAAAAATTTCATATAATTCCTATGTAAGTTTGATAGTACAGAAGGAATCAGCAATGCATGGGTGTGCAAAAATGACCCCAAACCTGAACAAGTGGACTATTTCTGCCCTCATCTATTTTCTCACATTTACAAAGCATTAGTTAAACCCTCAGCCACGATCAAGGAATCGATCAGTGACATACAGGTGATAAGCAGATGTCTGACAGTACTCCACATAAGGTTTTTTTCCTGATTCAAATCAGAGTTATTCAATAATCTTCTATTAATTACCACTTACAGAAGTTCACAACTATATCTGTGTTGCAGAAGGGCTCTGGATAAGCTTTATATGATTGGTCCTGGCTCCTAAACTGGTAGCTGGCAGAAGTGCTGCATCCAAACTGTCAGACAGGATAGTTTTGTGTTGTTCCCTGCACTTCTGGTTTCGTGCCCTTGTTCATGACAGGAGACCTGTCAGAGGACACTTGCTGCTGGATACTTGAGTTTTTATCCAAAGGAAAACAGGGCAATGGAAAAAGCAAGAGAAAGGTGAATAGATGGACCTCAGAGGAGGGATAATGCCCTCCTGGGTCTCATCCCAAAATTTAATGAGGATTCATCTGCTGCTTATATCCAAGATTGGAGGCTGGGGAGTATTTTCGAGTTAAATGGTTACCTACTGCATCAAAGTTTTCTCCGTCCTTTCTAAGTCACTAGATAATTCCTCTTCTTTACAAAGGCACCACTATAACAATGTGTGCCTGAGATGCAATGGAGGTACCCAACACCAGCATCTGTCCTTGGCTCTCCAGAGCAGAAACAGTTCATAAATCAAAGGAAAATATCAAAGGCAATTGCTCATCTCTGCAGGGACTTTTTACTGAATACTCGGGGAGCAAAAATTCTTCAGCAGTGAGACTTTCTTTCTAATCTTTCTTCTGTTTAGAACTCTGAATCCTCCTTTCCGTGTCAATGATATTCCAGAATTTCAAGAGCTGTTCAGAAGTACATTCCCTTTCATGATTAAATACTACATCTAATCAGCCTACTAAAAAGACAAACTAAATCCAGTCCCATAGACCTGAAGAAATTAGTTCCATGTTCCAGCAAAGCACTTACATATTTTTCACTGTTTCTGCAACCAAATGTTCCAAACTAATGCACAGAAGGACATTCTCATAAGTTTAGCAGTATTACTAGTGCTAGGCAAATTAAAAGACTACAATTTCTGCATGCACTGAAATGAGACCTGCGATACACAATTTCCCTATATGTCAATAAAGATGGAGGCTGCACGGATGACAAAGAAAAAGGAACAGGCATAGAAGGCCATCTGAATTCCAAATGCCTTGCCTATTAAGGGAAACATCTTGTAACGTTTATAAAAATTGGGTTTGGTTTTAAAATTTAGGTGATAACAAGAAATAGTTCAGATGACTATTCTGATAAATTTCAATGAATTTAAACAGCTATATTTAAAAGAGAGACACCACAATTGAAAAGAGCAATACTGCACGTTCTAGGGGATTACCTTGCATTTACAAGGTCATCTACTTAGTGCACCATTCTGTATGTGACTATGTATGTGTGTAATAATACCATTAATGCAACTTCAGCAGTACAGAGCTCCATGAAAATACTAAGGAATGGTAATAATGACATCAAGGGGCTGCACAAGGAGCATATGTGTTCATATTTCTTTTTCTGATTGTGATGAGTTTGATATATCCATCAACATAAACATCACCATCTGCCATAAAATACAAAGAATTTTTTAAAAAAATCGAGAGATAAAATTGTTGCATTTCCCTTTCCAGATTAGTGTGGTTTTATACCTCGTGATGTTCCCTTGATGCAAAATACCAGTACAAACTTTTGAATCTTTTTACTATTTAAGTAGTAGACGTTCAAAATGCTGGTGGTTTGGAAAGTATAAAGACTCGTTCACTTTTAATTTCCCTTGTGCAACATCTTTAGCTTCCTATTTTTCAGACAGTATATCCAGGAAAGTTGCAAAGGCAGTAGCTAAAAACTGCCAGAAGCTACTGTGGGAAGGAAAGAACTGGAAAAATCTTTCCAGACAAGTCTGTCACTTTCTTAAGCTCTCAGAGTTACAATGGAGGATTACTAATCAGTGGATAAATTACCAACTTTACTGAAAAGTATTATTTGCACAGTTCTTTTTTCATCATCATCCTTGTTTATTCTTCTGTGGAAGTATTTAACTTAAATCATAAAGCACTGTCATCTGAAAAGACTAATTTCTTCCTGCCAAGTAGTTTTAAATAAAATACAGATTTTATAATTCAAACAACCCAATATGTGGGGTGCCAAGAAGGACTAAATAGCTTGATAGGTCAGCTTCCTCCTGACTTGTGGCTAAAGACCACTCAAGCTCAGTTTCCTACAGGCTTCCTTTGTGTTCCTTCCCAACTGCTGCCACAAAAGAAACATTCACTTCTCTGTCAAAACACTGAAAAGATTTAAATGTCGTTAGATTGGTCATTACTACAAATGGAGATTTTTGTTGAGGAAACCCATCTGTTAGCCTGTCTCTCACATAGAAATCGTTCATTATATACCTGTACATGTCTTCATATACTTGTACTGAAAACCACTTGTAGATTCAGATCATGAAACTGGGTAGCGTATGAAGCAAAAGGCAGACTTTGACGTAACGTCTCTTTAGTGCTCAGTACAATATTTCTGAGCAAGGTTACTACAGGTTTTTTAATGGATATTTGCTTGGGTTTTGCAGTTATGTTCTAATGTTTGACGCTATAAGGACTAAAACAAGTGAAGTGTATTATAAAATCACAGAATCATGGAATTACAGAATGGTTTGGGTTAGGAGGGACCTTAAAGATCATCTAATTCCAACTTCCTGCCATGGGCAGGGGCATCTTCCACGCAACCAGTAGCTCAAAACCCCATCCAGCCTGGCCTTGAACACTTCCAGGTATGGGGCATCCACAACTTCTCTGGGCAATCTGTTCCAGTGCCTCACCACCCTCACAATAAAGAATTTTTCCCTAGTATCTAGTCTTAATCTGCGCTCTTTCCATTTATAACCATTCCCTCTTGTCCAATCTAGAATATCTAGCAGAGCATTGTCTTTTCAAGAAGGATCAGGTTAAAAATAAACAGTAAAGAGAATGTATACTTGTAATCACTGACCATTCTCTAGGGACGTTTCCCTGCCTCTTGTTTATATAAGTGTGACTTGTTTAAATTATTCCCCAACGCCTGAACAATTAACTCTCCTTTGTCTCCTGGGGTAGTTTTTCTTAACAACCAGTCATAAATCACTCTCTGCCTTCAGTGACACTGTGGTCTGATGCTCCAATATGAATCCTTTGTTTTATAAAAGATGAATTCACAGATGTTTTCAGCATAGTAAATTTAGAGCAGGTTGATAAGACACAATGTCTTCTTGAATAAAATTAATGCAAATTAAAAGACAAGTGTAAACAACTGTATCTTAACTTCAAGTGTCTGCTGTCAAATAAGAAAAGGTACCTAGTTAAATTTATTTTTAGTTGCCTCCTTTTGAAAGAAAGAAAAGAGAATGGAGACAACAAAGGAAAAAAAGTAAGACTAGAGGGCAGCGATGAAAAAAGAGTCTTAGAGAAATAGCTCATTTGGCAAAGTAAGCATTTGGATTGGTGTGGAGCAAATTGTAGAACAGAAAATGCTGAAATCAAGATGATCGAGGAACCTTCATATACATCAAATAGTTGTGCCACAGAGTGTGACATTAGAAAAATTAGATTCATTGAGTCCCAAGGACAGATGGGACTAACAGATGCATACTGTACTTCCCTTTAAATGAAATGGGAGAAAAGCACATATGACAAGACTTAGTTTGAATAATGCCATTGACTTTAATAAAGTTACTCAGGTTGTGAATTTAGGCCTTGGAGAACTATATATATATATATCATATCTGAAAAAGAGATAAGTATCTCAAAAAATAACTTCAGTACTTTGAGACTGAAGGCTGGCTAAGGAGATGCTAGTAGTTGCTGAACATTTTGAAACAACAGAAACAGAAGAAAAAAACAATAAAGCCCCAAATGAAAAATGAGGAAAGAAATGGGGAGGTTATAATTTGCTGCAATAACTCTGACATGAAGTTTTACACTTGCACTGATCTTTTTTTCTAAGCTACTCCAAAAAAGGATTCTCCATCCAGGCAGAGAACAGCAGTGAACAGCTGGTCTGCAAATCACTTTCTAAAAAATTCACTTTTTCTTTTCCTGTAGCTTTTCTAAGTGGCCTGCAGCTAGAAAGCTGCTCCTCTTATTTCAGTCCAACTGCTTACCAGAAGCCTGAGACATTGCCAGTCCTTTCAGCAGAGCTGTGGACAATGGAGTTGGGCACCCTCTGAGGCTGCCCTGTTTCCTTCTGTGGGACAGTTTGGCACAGTTTGTAGGTCTGGGCATGACCTAAGAGAAGGGCTCTAGGGAGGTGTTTGGGCAGGATCATGGTTTTGCAAGAAGAGACCTGTCTTTCTTCTGGACAGGGGTTTGCATTGCAGCTCAATGTTGTTCTTGACACCTGTACACATAGAGGACCTTATTGGATGTTTTTGTAAAGATTTATGATGGAATTTGCGTCTCTTTTACTTGCTTTTCTGAACTTGCCTTCTGTGGTTTTTTTAGGCATCAATACCTGTGAGGAGAAGACGACTGAGACGGAAAGGTAAGAGAGGCAAGAGTCACTGTACTGGCCTGGGAGTCCACAGCTCATGCTGAAACAAATGGTGCAGTCAGGAGCAGAGACAGCTCTCAGCAGTGACTCAGCCCTTCCCAGGGGCCAGAGGATGCTGCAGCTCACTGCAGCTCAAGAAATCGCTGAGATGCCCAGAAGCAACAACTCAACTTTGAACACAGAGTGAGGAGAAGAGTTGCGTCCAACTCTCGCCTGGATTTTCCTGAGCCAGTTTTCTTTGATGATTTCCAGGCTTTGTTCAAAACTATTAGGCTTGCTTTTTTTTTTTATTTATTTTTTTTTATTTTTTTTTTTTACTGTTTGAGACCCTTTTTGGAGACATCACAGAGAGAAATAATTCTAGCTACAACCACTCCAAAACTGTGGGATTTTCAGGGTCTTGCTCTAAAAAGCTCAGGTGTCCAGTGAGAGAAAGGGCTCTGTAGTTTGAAAATAGGTTAGAACTGTGGACCTCAGAAAAATGAATCTTGTGCAAAACTTCTTGTGCCTTCAGTGAAAGAGATAACAGGAACTCATTGAGCTTTCCCATCCTACAGAAAGTGTAATTTGTGAGGCAGGAGCTGATGGCATTGGGATTTCCTGAGTTGTTTGGCGTTCCAAGTTTCATGTGCTGTGTGGGTATCATTCAACTCTCATATCACTTACAGTTTTGAAGAGCAAAATCAAATCATTGTTTTGTCCATGCAGTATGCAATTAAAACCTTTTTCTCAGCATGCTTTTGTGTTCACAGGAATAGGGATAGTGATGATAAAGCCAGTAAGAATATTCCTTTTCCAGCAGAATGCTTTTGGTCTCTGGGCCTCTGTTATCATGTCAGCAGGAATGCCAAGGAGAACTGTAATCTCTGTTTCATGCAAGACATTCCTATAATATTTCTGTATCTAATTTAATTTGAGGACTCTGACATTTTTATGCTTAAACAATTTGTCAAGCTTGGTACCTTAAGATTTTTAATCTTATTCCATGCAGATTCAAATAATTTCATACCATTTCTGTAATGGGATACTGATGAGTACAGCCGTTTTGCCCTAGATTTTTATGATGTAGTTCTTAAACAGTAATTATTATACATCATAGGAACTCTGACAAAATTAGTTCATCACAGTTGCATCCTGGACTCGAAGTTATGCTATTTCGTGTTACAAAATAAAATGCTAACACTTTTTAGAAAATTTTAATCACAAGACCAGATAGGCAATTCCAAACTAGCTTTAATTTTAAAAAAATTAAAGAAGGATGTTTTCTGTGATGCAGAGATCACTACAAGTTGTTATTGATAAACTTTACTCTTCTAAACTTTCCGTAAGCACTGAAGGACACCTGAAGTAGCCAGAAATCTCTTTCCTAACTCTGCTTCTTTTCCTTCTGCCCCTCCGTTTGGTTGGTAGACCTTTCAGTGGAAAACTTCTGCAATTTCTTGGGGAAACACAGGCTTCTTTATGCTTCTGATGAAACCATTATTTCTAACTATTCTAGAATTTTCCTGGAATAATAATTTTTATTCTATTTCTAGAATAACCCTGTTATTTCTATCTACTTGGATGTCTGTCATTTTTTTTTTGTACATGATGAGCCATATATGGCTACTTATTATTCTAGTGATTTCTGCATTAGTAGGCAAATAAAAAATTTGGTTTAAAAACCCCAGAAAAACTCTAAATCATATTTAGTTATTTTTTCTTCCTAGAAAGATAAATTTCTATTTGTTGTGCATACTGTGTTGCCCATGGTGGGATTAGGGGATTTTTTATGCTCAGTGGAAACTTTTTTTTTATGAGCATGTAAGTGGACATACTCCTCTTCATGAAATAAAAAATGAGAGGGAAAGTCTCTAAGAACCACAGGACATGATTTGAATGGAAATAAATGCTGCTGCACAACCACATTTTCTTTTTCTTGAATGAAAACAAGGAAAGCTATTTTGGAAAATGACCTGGAAGTAATCAAACAGTACAAAACAGGGGCAGTGTTTCAGCTGCCATTCACCAATGCCATTTATGAGTTCACTCCCAACATGTCTATACAGGCAGCTTGGTCTACTCATGAGCTCCAAAAAAAAGGAGTTCGCCTGCTGCATGTCTTCTGAGGAGTCCTGAGTTATGTCATAGTCTGTGAAAGTCCTTGCAGATATTTCTTTCACTTAATGTTTTTCTCTTTATTTTATTAAATATTTAATCTCATCTACTTGTAAAAAGCACCCATTCAGATTAACCAGCAATTTATACTGAGATAGAAGAGAAGAGAGATGGCAAATGTGTTCTTAACACAAGACTATCATGACATGTCTGGAAAGGGACACAATATGATGTAACATCTGGACACAGATTTTTGTTGTACCACGTCACTCCTCAACTGCATGAGGATGTCTGGGTGAAGTTATAGCCAGAATTATCACTTTAGTAGCCCAGAACAAACGAAAAAGTTTGTCTTCAAGTATTTGTTGCAACCTCTTCTCTTTTGCAGGTAAAGAATACTCTGTGTCACCTTTCTAGGTTTAACTATAGTAGTGAAATACTGACTCTTGCTGTCTTAGCTCTGATGATGAAATGATCCACAAAAGTGTTATACAGTTAATGTTTCTACACTAACAGAGTGCTTTTCATCCCCTGTAAAATGGCAAAGCATAATTATACATAAAGAAGGGAACAGAGCAATTCCACACTCGGTAGTCTCTTTCCTCCTCCTCTTTCCTCCTCCTCCCCCTGCCCCTGCAAACCTGCAGACAGAAAATATGGGCAGTCAGTTCAACATAAAACCTCCTCTGGTGTCGCTATTTGGACTTTCTCAGAATAAGTGGTAAATGTTTTAAAAGGACTGCTATTCTCTTTTACAAGTTTCAGATTGCTTAGTCATAAATAAAAAGCAAAAGAAAGGAAATACTTGGAATGTAAAAAGTTTTCTTGCTGCAGTTGTGTAACATAAAATTTCTTTTGCAAATAGAAAACAAATTTAATGTGAACATGAAGCTCCCTCATCTAGCAAGTTGTTAATTCTCAGCCTAGAAATATTTGCTGCTTGCTAGGCCTTTATTAAATACTTAAGTATGTGTCTTTCTCAGCCATATTCATGGATCCATTAAGGGATTTTGAGGGAATATTTTTTACCCCATGAGAAAAAATTTTTGGTATTTTAAAATTCAGTATTTATGCATAATTGATCTGGGATCCAAAGACTAAAGAACTGTCTCTTTCTACCACTTTAACGGTAGCATATTTCTGCTATTTTATTCTCACAGAAATAGTCCTATGCGATATGTTTAATCTTACTGACCTTTGATTCTTATTTTAAAATTAATTTTAGTAGCTTAATGCAAATGTCATAGCAATGCAGGTATTTACATGGCAGTAGTGGTGCCCATACTGCAATGTCCACTGACAATAGCTGTGCCTGATCTCTGATACCTTTTTTGTTGTTGTTTTGTTGTTTTTATTTGGTGGTTTGCTTTTTTCTTCTTTTTTTTGATTAGTACTAGGGCTAGTTCTGTAGACACTTTGACTGTCCTCACAATTGTCAGTCTCCCTGTGGAAATGTGTTGGTTTCTTCCAAAACAATCCTTGCAGGATCCCTGTGGGAGATGTTTGGGGAAGGTATTGGAGCTAGGAATGGTTTTTTGTATGACAGACTGAATTCTATCAGATCAAAAGTATGTGTTCAGAAGAACTGAGGCATAACTTAGCTTTTCTTACCTCTTTTCCTAGTGAATGTTGGGAATTGGATTTGGGAAACGTTCATGGATACACTCTATAGGAGACAGTGGCCTGCAAAGAGGTACAGGTAAGTAATTACTTCACATAAGCAAATCTTAGTACTTTGCAGGAGAAATTTACTGCATCTGTGTCCGTTTGTCATGGAAAAAACAGGGGGCTGTGGTTAAAAATGCTAATTTTCATTAAAGAAGGTAGATCTTCCTGGATTTCCAGTCTCAGTGGAAAAGTTGCTTTTTAAAATCTAAGCCAAAGCAGCTGGAGCTCAGACCCTTAAGGGGTGTCGAGGAAGATGTTGAACCCTCCCTGCAGACTGCAGCCCACACATCCCTCCACAAGATAAAGACAGCTTTTATGAGTATCCCTTTATAACCTTTTAGTTATACATTGTTCCTCTCACAGAGCAGTAAAGATCACGAAACAAGCTTCAGTCTGCACCAGAGACTTGGTAATTCTGAAACTGTGATGCTTAACATGCTGCCATTCCTGATAAAGTTTGTGCTAGCTGTGGTAGCTAATGGTGCCAAAAACACCTATGTCCTCCTCAGCTACATGCACCTACTCAGGCTGAAGCTTGTGTGTGAAAGGATTGTACATTTCCTTGGATATAGGTTTGAGTTTGAGCCAGGAAAAAAGACATAAGAGAAAACAATCTTCCACTGACTGGGTGGAAGGACAAAATACTCAGGAAGCTCTTGCTTATCAAGACATGTTGTTATCTTCTGAACAAAGTAAGAAAAAACAGCAAAAAGTCCAGTGAAGTTTTTCAATATTTTCTTTGGTTTTGTTTCTCTCAATAGGAAGCATTTAATCTTTTAAAATATATTTCAAATGAAAGCTCATGTAACGAAATGCATGAGTCTAATTTGGCAAATGATATTTCTCAAGCATAACAAAGAAGTGGAAAAATTAATCCTAAATTTGTTTTAAGTTAATCGTTTTACAAAGCAAATAAATAATTTGGCAATGAAACAAGATTATCTGAATATGCACTTCAAGAAAGTAATTTTTTTGTCAGACTTATCTCCTCCAACTAAAATCTTAATTTCTGTAGCATTTCAACTGCTCTAGTAGACATGGCAGCTTAATGCTTCATTGTTAAGGTGATAAAATGGTCTCTGCTTTTCATTCACTCCATACATGCATTGTATGAAATCTGACAGAGAATAAATTTGATTGTCTCAATTGTTTTGTAGACAAGTGCTAATGAAATTAAAGTCTCTATGCAGATTAACTGTGTATGACAAGAAAAACTCCTTCCTTTGTTTTAAACTGTATCAATACTATTTTTTGTTGGTTTTAATATCTGTGTGATGAAAGATGGAAAACTACTATTCATTGCTGAATTTCTCTATGCCACACAAAGTTACTGTGTGATATTTCCCTGACTTCTGTCTCTTCTCACCTGAAACATCTTGCTTTGTTTCATTGCTACTCTTATGGGAGGCCTATAATAATCTCTGTTGTTAATCCTGAAAATTTACAATTCTTTCTGGCGATGTGGGGAATCAGAAAAGCAGACCCTGTTTGAAATATTTCTATGAATTGATTTATTCGGGTTGTTCTCAGGAAGAAATCATAGAATTGCAGAATGGTCTGGGTTGGGACAGACCTTAAAGATCATCTGCTTCCAGCTTCCTGCCATGGGCAGGGACACCTTCCACCAGACCAGGCTGCTCAAAGCCCCTTCCAACCTGTTGTTAACCACTCCCAGGGACAGGGCATTCATGGCTCCTCTTGACAACCTATTCTCAAAGGTCTCACCACCCTCACAGTAAATAATGTATTCCTAATATCCAATCTAAACCTACCCTTTCTTAGTTTGAAGCCATTTGCAATAATTATAGTTTTATCAAGTGAAAACTACAGTCCTCCTTTGAGTCAGATTTCAAAGTGACTCTTCAGACTCCAGAGATGTTATTTATTAACACGTGGGTGTATTCAACTTAATTGTGCTCCAGCATTGGACTGCTGTTGTGTGGACAACTGGAACTTAGGAATAGGGCACATGAATAAGTCTTCAATAATTTAGAAAATATATGTTATTCTTGTCTGTGCTGGTTTGAAAACAAACCACTGAGAGACTCTAAGTCAGAAATACAATTTAATAGG